>JAVJHY011195032.1:0-14791 GCA_035593235.1 Phascolosoma agassizii | reverse complement strand
ATGGTTTTTCAAATCGTCATTCCTGCGGACGCAGGAATCCAGCTTTAAGCACTGGACACCTATGAATATCGTCGACTTCGGACATCCATGCACCAACCTCCTACCGGGTAAAGACGATCTGGTACACGACTCTCAAGTCGCAGATGAGCGCGTTGAGAATGTGTCTGACTACCTGAAAGAAGGCGAGATGGTTAAAGCTGTGTAGGATGGGTTACAACCCATCATTATGATGTTGATTTTCTGTGTTTGTGATGGGTTACGCTTCGCTCGACCCATCCTACGGAATAAGCTTAAGCTTTCATTGTACTCTCTTGATACCGATCAAAAGCCGCCTGTAGACTGCCCATGGTAGTGGGCTTGGCTAGGTGATCATTCATACCTACAGAGAAACACCGTCTCGCCTGCTCCTCCAAGGCATGGGCAGTCATTGCGCAGATATAAACAGGGGGTTTCTGCTGCCCTTTTTCCCAGTCTCTAATTTTTTGAGTGGCCAGATAACCATCCATGACGGGCATCTCACAGTCCATTAATATCAAATCAAATGCCTCGCCTTGCTGACAAACTAGACGAACAGCCAGATCTCCATTTTCTACTGTGGTGGGAATAACACCTAGCTTTTTTAACATAGCCTGAACAACTTGCTGATTAATTACGTTATCTTCAACAACAAGAACATTTAAAGCTTGGTAGTTAATTTTTACGTTTTTCGTAACGGCGGAACTCACTTTATCGACGGATGGCTTCTTAAGATTGATATCGAAACTAAATGTAGAGCCCTTACCCAGCTCGCTCTCCACAGACAATTCACCACCAAACAGCGCCACCAAAGACTGACTGATAGCCAAACCCAAACCTGTGCCTCCGTATAAACGACTGGTTGAAGCATCAGCCTGTTCAAACTTTTCAAAAATACGCCGCTGATCCTCACAAGAGATGCCAATGCCAGTATCGTTTATTGTGAACCTTAAAGTGACTCCCGAAGCACTCTCCTCCAAGCATTCAACACCGAAAGACACCGCGCCTTTCGATGTAAATTTAAAAGCATTGTTGAGTACGTTATTTATAATCTGATGCAGACGCTTAGAATCACACACAACATCTGTAGGAACATTCTTATCAATAGACTGCTTAAAATCCAGCGCCTCTGTTCTTTTCAGGTCATAGGGCAATAAAATACTGTTCAGCCACCGATGAAAATCAAAGCACTCTTCCTCCAGTGTAAATACAGTATCGGTAAATTTCGAATAGTCTAAAATATCATTAATAACCGTGAGCAGGGTATTGCCAGACACCTGAATAGAGTCTATACATTTTCTTTGCTCTTCGCTCAGAGAGGTATCTCCCAGCAATTCACTCAAGCCCAAGATACCGTTGAGCGGCGTCCTAATCTCATGACTCATATTTGCCAAAAACTGTGTCTTCTTTTCAGAACTGACAACGGCTTTCTCTTTGGACAACTCCAACTCTTGAGTACGTTGCTTAACTCGATCTTCGAGCTCTTCATTTAATATCTTCAGCTCATCCTCTGCACCTTTTAAGCGAGTAATATCCGTTGAAATCCCACAAACTGCATAGATCCCACCGCCTTTTTTTCGCAGCGGAAACTTCAGAGAAATATAAGTGTATTCGCCATCATCATTGACAACCTTCTCTTCAATATTTATAGAACTCTCTGAGTCCTTAACATACAGATCATTCTTCCTGAATGCTTTGGCATACTGCTCAGGAAAAAGATCAAAATCATTTTTACCTACAACATCAGCCGATTTAATATTAAACATGTTCTCATATTGCTTGTTTACAAAAATGTATTTTCCATCTACATCTTTGATATAAACAACCGCTTCTGTGCTATTTAGGATCTCGTTCTTTTGCATCTCGCTTTCTTCAAGAGACTCCATGGCCTGATGATACTGCCGTATGCGATTCTGAAGCTTACCCTGCATTGTATTGACAGCTTTACCCAACTGATAAAGCTCACCACTGCCTTCAATTGATACACTAGGATCTTTTTCATCACCCCTTAAATTAGATGAAGTCTCAACAAGATAATTTATAGGTTGAGAAATATAGCGCCTAATAAACAGATAAAAAGCTAAGGACAACACCAACAAGACCAACCCACTGAGAACAGCGTAGTGTGCCACACTGCGCTCAAGATTCTTAAGGTCATGATGGGGGTCATAGATTAGATAAATCGCCCCTTTTTCTGATGAACGAATATCGTCTTTATCCGGAGGGAGATTTAAAGGGAGGTAAGCGGTAATAAAACCCTGTTTCTGATACTGTATATACGTTTGCAAATTTTTATTTTTACTTAAAAGGTCGCCTTGTTGAAACTCATTTAAGACGGACATTACTGACTGACCAACCAAAGATCTGTCATTGGCAAATAGTACATTTTCGTTTTGGTCACTAGCAATTAGTAATTTATATTGGATATTCACCCCTCTAGCGATTAAGGCTGACTCCGCATCATAAATATTTCTCTGGTTAAAATATTTCTCCATCTCTCGCTGTAAATAAGAAAGATCTTGGCGGATAGTTTTAAGCTGGCTATCAATAAAATAATCATTAAACTTTTTATAATCCGAATATATAGAGAGCACCCAAATAAGTACGAATGCGCCACCAAGAAAAAGTGGCAACCATAGATTCAATTTCGTTGATTTAATATTATTCATGTTTTATAAAGAAGTTAATCATTTTGTGGATGGCAAATAATCAATCGTAGTTATTATATCAATGGGGATTTCTTCCGATATAAGCCCTGCATCATACATAATTTTAGATAGCTTTCTTGCGACCTTTTGCAACCCACCAGAACCCTTACCTAACAACTCTTTATTTTCTGTAACATCTGGAATATGGATACCCTTGTAAGACTCCACCACCTCTCCCGCTTTAATCTGCATTCGTCCAGTTGATAACTTGCTTATTTCTTCAGGATTTCTAAGATATTCTCCTCTGGCTTTAAAATACGCTTTCAGTAAATTTTTTATATTCTCCCCTTGTGTTTCCATATGTTCTTTTCTGACGACTAAAACATCAACAATGTGATTTTTAATCTCTTTACTGCTAAACAACTCAAGGGCACCTTGATTCTCAAGTTGCGTTTTAACGGGGTCAAACGTAACAACCGCATCACTATTTTGATAACAACTTGCATGCTGATCAAAGGGACAATATTTAATTTCAACATCACTGGGCTTTAGTTGTGCCGCCTCTAGCGCAGCATCAATCATGATAGCGCCTACGCCACTGTGCTCTACCGCAATCACTTTTCCGCGCAATTGCTTTAACTCGGTGATATGAGGCCGCGAAAGGAGAACGTCACCGCCATTGGAAAAATCAAAGACTAGCACGGTCACCAGCTCTATTTTGGATGAAGCGAGTATGCTTATAGCCTCATCTAAGGTCAGGCTTGCCGCTTCTACCGTGCCGTTTTTTAGTGCATGAATAGCCTCCGAAGCCGAAGTCATTTGTATCAAGTGAATATTTTCTTGATCGAAGAGCTGAAGATCTTTCGCTATGTAAAGCGCTTCGTAGCCAGGCCAAGTGTTAGTTGCTATCCGCAGCACCTGCTGCGTATCTAAACTGCACGCGCTCAGCATATATAAACCACAAAGCAGCATAACGATGGCGGGCACGCGTTTTTTTTGTCTTAACATCAGCACTCCTAATCCACTTTTTATCCAATAGCCTGTAACCACTCAAGCGATGTGCATTATGCTGGGACAATTGACTGCCCACTCTAATAGAAGCTCTAAAGATAAGAACTCTACGAATATTGTAGTACAATCTCACCAACAGCTTGGACGCTTTTTTCCGCGAGCCCGCTACAGTCAGCAACATCTCTCAAGCTTACACAGCGCCATCTTTATATGGGACCTTATCAAGCTCGACACAGCAATGACTTACGTCAAAGAAACAGCTGTAGCCACTCAAACCACAAGCGGTAAAGAGCTACTGTGACGCCAAGTAAGCTTCGCGTTTTCACTGCACAAACTAACTCACACACCACTTTTAAGCCTAAGAACTTGAACTCCTCTGAAATATTAACGAACGCTTGTTTCGTACTGACTCATGACGACATTGCGCCCTTCATGTGCCCCGCTTCTAATGTTACCAATAGTGGCACCAAATTCATCTACAACTACATCACTAGCAGCCTCCATTAATGACAGGTAAAATCACGCTTATCTTAGAAGGATGGATTGATAGGCTGTTATGAGTGTAAGCATTAAAAAGACAGGGCGATTATTGAGCGGACTGGCCTTAGCGTCGCTAACGCTATCGGTACAGGCTGTCGAATTTAGCTATTCTGGATTTGGCTCGCTGACGGCAGGCCGCGTTCTTTCAGGGAAAGAGCAAGGTGAGAGCGGCTTAGCTTTTGACGGCCATCAGGGCGCTGGCTATATGGCGGATTACAACGCGGTCGGTGTTTACGACAAAGACTGGAGCATACGCCCCGAATCGCTACTGGGCTTGCAGGGCACCTTAAGCCTCAACGAAAAAATTGAGCTGACCGGTCAGGTGCTTGGCCGCGGAATCGAAAGTCCTGAATTAGACGTCGACTGGCTTTACGCCGGTTACCGCTTTGCCCCAGGCTGGAAAGCACAACTGGGGCGCAAGCGCCTCCCCATTTACTACTATTCCGATTATTTTGAAGTAGGTTATGCCTACCCTTGGGTGCGCGCCCCCGAAATCGCCTATAGCTTTCAGATAAGTCGTTACAACGGTGCCAACGTATCCTACGAAGGTTACTGGAAGGACTGGGACTTCTCCGCCAATGTCTATATGGGCGAAGAAAAGGATAATGACAATAAGTTGATGCGCTTCTTCCTACAAGAAAAAGTCAAAGAGCATTGGGTTAATATTCGCGGGGCTCATGTGTCTCTTGAGCGCGAGTGGCTTGATGTCCGACTCTCTTGGATGCGCACCAATTTAGATCGCACAACGGAGAGTGGAGCACGCACGACCGGCGAACAGATCATGAAAGGCATAGCGGTCAATCTACACCTAGGTAACTTTTCATTGCTGACAGAGATAATGCGTACCAAGCGCCCCTCGCTGAACGCATACATAAAAAATAACGCTTACTCGCTGACCTATCGTGCAGGCGATTTTACCCCCTACCTGATGTACAACGATTTTTGGTCGGACTCCATTACAGAAGATCACCATACGGTGACGGCTGGCGTACGCTGGGATTTCATGCCGAAGTTAGCACTTAAAGCACAATTTGACCGCTACTATGAAAACGGCAAAGGCGCAGGCTTACTGGGTGCCGATGCCGACTCTTTCACCCTGTCCTTAGACTTTACGTTCTAGGGTGCTAGCCATGATGAAAAAGTTTCTTCTGCCACTATTACTTTCTTGCTTGCCGCTACAGGTGTTGGCGGAATCAGCGGTGATTGTTAATCTTAACAATCAACAAGATATCTCTGATCGTTTTCTACGCAGTATGTTTATGGGGAAACGCTCCATGTTCCCCGATGGCTCAGAGGCCAAGGTTTTTTTACCGCCAGCAGAAAACCCATCGCGCCAACTTTTGTTAGAAAAAGTTTTACGCAAAACAGAAAAACAACTGTTGAGTTATTGGGCGCAACTAAAGTTTAGCGGCCGTGGAAATCTACCGACCCTATCGATCCGAGGGGATGCTGAATTGAAGGAAGTCGTTCAGGAAAACGTCAATGCCATCGCCATCATTGATGCCGCTTTAGTCGACGCTTCGGTAACCGTGGTACGCTGGCTACCGGAAAAAATGACGCCGCAATAGGATTGCCTGCGGCCTCGGAAGCCAGAGAAATTCAACAGGCTATGCTTAAAGCCGAAGAGCTGAAATCACACAGCTAAAAATAAAACCCGCTAACAAGCCGTCTATTTTTTCTTCTTGCCCTTATTTTTCGTCACTTTATCTCTTACAATTTTTGTCTGACTGACTTTATTCGCTCTGAGTTTAAACGGTTTCTGGGCGACTTTTTTAATCAAGTTATCACGATCGCTCACTTCAAAACCCGTGCGGTGGATACGCTTTATCTTGCTATCAATTAAACGTTCAATATTATTTAGCGCACTCTCCTCTTCGCGACTGACAAAGGAAATCGCCTGTCCCTTGCTACCTGCACGGCCCGTGCGACCAATACGGTGTACATAATCTTCAGCCAAGTAAGGCAGATTGTAATTGACCACGAATTCTAAACCTTGAATATCCAAACCCCGAGCCGCCACTTCGGTAGCAACCAAGACCTGCACTTTGGCAGATTTAAAATCGGCCAGTGCGCGACGGCGAGCACCTTGGCTTTTATCTCCGTGACAAAGGGCAGCTTTAATACCTGAGATCTTCAGGTTGAGCATCAGCTCGTCAGCCTGCTTTTTGGTACTGGTAAACACCAGTACTTGATACCAATTATGTTCTTCAATCAATTCGACAAAAAGATCGGGCTTGCGGCGCTCCTCCACCGGGTAGACCACATGCTCAACGGTATCGGCGGTGGCATTTTGTTTTGCCACACTGACCACCTGATGATTGTTCAATATTTTGTTAGCCAACACCTTAACCGACTGCGATAGTGTGGCGGAGAACAATAAGGTCTGGCGTTTTTTATTGGTTTTTTGTAACAGCGCTTCCACATCACCAATAAAGCCCATATCCAGCATGCGGTCGGCTTCGTCCAACACCACAAATTCAGTACTGGCGAGGTTAACATTGCACTGTACTAGATGTTCCAACAAGCGCCCCGGTGTGGAGATAAGGACATCGACACCCGCCCTCAACTTCTTCTCTTGCGCACTACTCTTAACCCCACCAAACATGGCGATAACACTTAGGGGTAAGAACTGGGCATAGCCTTTAATGGTATTGGCCAACTGTTCCGCCAATTCACGGGTTGGCGTAAGAATTAATGCGCGCGGACTACCGGAAACTGTCGGCTTAGGCTGGTCGTGCATCCGCTGTAAAATAGGCAGGGCGAAGGCGGCTGTTTTGCCCGTGCCCGTCTGGGCATTGGCGAGCACATCTCTGCCTCGGCGAGCAGGAATAATGGCCTGCTGCTGTATCGGGGTCATCTCGCGGTAGCCACAGGCATCCAGCGCCTTTTGAATTTCGGGAGCTAGATCTAAAGATGAAAAGAGCATGATAGTTCTCACTAGATTATCGACGGTATACGGTGAGCGCGATTATAGTGGGTTTTACGCCTGACTGTTAGGCCGATCCATACCTTCTGCTTAGTCGTAAGACTCTTCTTCAGCAGCGGTATGGCGGTAGCCACTCAGTAACTTTTTCAAACCCATGATAGGTAGAGGCTTAGTCACGTAATAGTCCATACCCGAAGCCAAGCAGCGCTGCTGAACCTCTAATTGGGCATGTGCCGTCAAGGCCACAATGGGCGTAGGCACAAGCTTGTGCGTCTGCTCATATTCACGAATAGCTTCTGTGGCCTCAAAACCATCGACCACGGGCATCTCACAATCCATCAACACTAAATCGAAGCCACCGTGTAACTTAGCATAGAGTGATACGGCCTCTTCACCATTAAAACAGAGGCTATGGTGATGCCCCAACTTTTTTAACATGCCGCCTATAACCTGCGCATTCACAGGATTATCTTCCGCCACCAAAATAGACAAGCCAACACTCTCCTCAGACAACACCTCTTCGTTGATTTCTGCCATCTCCTGAGGTTTCGCCATTTGAGAAAATGCCGCCAAAAATTGCGCCACAGATGTAGGCTTTCCACTGGCATAGTCGACCTTTGAGCGAGCCAAAGCCTGTCGACTCGGCATGTCTGATGTTGCCGTAAATAGCACAACCGGAACATCACAAACACCCACAGTCTGAGAAAGCTGTTGAGCAAACTCCAAACCATCGGTGATAGGCATATCCAAATCTGTAATAATAAAATCAAAATAATCCACAGCATGCTGCTTAATAATGACCCAAGCTTTTTGCGCTGACGACACAGAAATAACCTCCATGCCTAAATGACCCGCCTGTTCGGAGAGGATACTTCTAGCCGTGTCATAGTCATCAACAATTAACACCCGCTTACCTTCAACATTTTCCGTCAAGGTGTTTTCTGTATTTTCGCCCTCTTTAAAAACAACTTCAAAAATAAAATCACTACCTTTACCCAGCTCACTATTAAGATAAATATTGCCCTCCATCAACTCAGCAAGCTGTTTACAAATAGAAAGCCCTAAACCCGTACCACCATAATTACGACTCGTACTACTGTCCGCTTGCTTAAAAGGCTTAAATAATTTTACTTGTTGCGCAGAGCTAATGCCTATACCGGTATCATGAATAGAAAACTGTAACTTACAATCTTGATCGTGACACTCAATACAGACTACCCGCAAGACGACCTCGCCCTCTTCAGTAAATTTAAAGGCATTTGAAAGTAAATTAAGAAGAATTTGCCGCAAGCGTGTCGGATCACCAATGACAAATGCAGGCACCGTAGGTCCCATAGATGCAGAAAATGAAACACCCTGACGGTACGACGCATAACGATAGATATCCGAAATCTCTGCCAACAATTGCTCTAAGCTAAAATTTACACGCTCTAGTTCAAGGTGGCCCGCCTCAATTTTTGAAAAGTCCAGGATGTCATTGATAACATTGAGTAGTGACTTCCCAGAGCTGATAATGGTATTGAGATAATTTTTCTGTGATTTTTCTAAAGGTGTGCCCCTGAGTAATTCAGCCATACCCAAAACACCATTTAGCGGTGTGCGAATCTCATGGCTCATTACCGCAAGGAAATTACTTTTCGCCTGACTGTCATTCTCCGACTGAATAGCGTTAGCGCGAGACCTAACGAACAAGAAGATAAATACATTAAAGCCAGTAACCAGAAAAAAACCAAAGGACAGATAAGTGACATCCGTAACGCTTAAATAGAGCTTTTTAGAGACCAACAAAGAAAAGTTGTAAAGACCGCGAGCATAGTTATGATGTGAACGAGCTTCACTGACAGACAATACCGAAGCCTCTGGGGTATTTGTATTTTCCCAGCCTACAACCTTTCTGCTCTCATCGCCTTCGATATAAAATTCAATTTTCACCCCGTCTGGAATATCATGCTCTAATATTAATTTCTCTGGAGAAAGTAATACCGCCACCAAGCCCACAATATCCTGCGTATTATCTTTATAATAGACAGGCACAAGGTTATAGATAACAAAGCGTCCATTAATATTATTAGCCGCTTCGGCAATAACAGGCTCACCTGTTTCAACGGCTTTTGATACCAACTTTTCAATCTGAGGCTGAGCCATGTCGACTCCCTCCAGATCCCAGCCCAAATCTTCATTAAAAACCGTATAGCGAGCAGGTAAATAAAGCGCCTGATCTGCAGCCCTAACTTGAGATTTTTTCTGCACACCCTCGACAGCTATATAGTGTGTAACTTCAAAGGAGCGCTGTAGCTCTTCACTTCGCACCCGCTCATAAGTTATTCGATTTTCCGCACTCACATAATCGAGCAATAAAACTGCTTGAATATGATCAACATCCTCAAAGATAAACTGCGCATAGGCATGAAACTCATCGACACTGACATACTCTGAAGCAGCATAAAAGCCTTTAAAACCCTTTATTATTGAAAGGTCAAAGCTCAGCTTAGAAAAAACATCATGAGAAATTTGTTCGGAGGATTGAGTAAACGCTCTATCTTTCGCATCTAAAAGATAGTTAGTCATAAAATACATAACGATTAAGGTGGAAAAAACACCAAACAGCACCACCAATTGCGACAGCTTTGACACTAACGATGAACGGCCAACACTTTCCGAGGGTTTTATATTCTTGTTCTTGCTCTTCATATTCATGTCATCTAAGCGGATTAAAGCGCCAACTGAGTATAAACCTCAACAGAACAAAAGACACATAAAAAACAAGGAGATAGCAGCAGCCACTGAACGAAGCATAGGGAGAGATAGGATAGTCTATGCTAAACAGATACTCATGGAGGCGCCATGTTAACGCTTAAAACCCTACTGCTTGGCTTGCTCGGCACCCTGAGCCTTAGCTTCCCCCATGCAACACTTGCCGAGAGTGCCGTATGGGAGGTAAGCAAGGGCCCTAATAAGATTTTTATAGGCGGCACCTTTCATGTCTTGCGTGAACAGGATTACCCCCTGCCCGCCGAGTTCAACTACGCCTTCCAACAAGCACAAACAATCATTTTTGAAACCGACCTTAGCGCTATCGCTCAACCGGAATTTGGACAGCAGCTCGCGGCCAATATGCTCTACCGTGACGGACGTACGCTCCGCTCAGAACTATCTCAAAGCACATGGCAACAACTGCAAAAATATACCGCTGAACGCGATATCCCATTAGAAGCCCTGAATATATTCAAACCCACTTTTGTTATTTTAAGCCTGACCATGGCCGAATACCGAGCCAAGGGTTATAAAGGCGGCGTTGACGAACACTTCCACCGACAGGCACTCAACAACAATAAAAGCATTAGCCACCTAGAGTCACCTCAAGAGCAGATTAACTTTTTACTATCCATGGGCACTACCGAGCCCAACGATATGATTAAATCTAGCCTGAAAGAACTGAGAGAATTAGAAGACATGGCTGACGCTATGGTTAGAGCATGGCGACGCGGGGACATGGAAGAACTGCACAAACTAGGTGCCGAAGAGATGAAAAAAACATTTCCTAATATCTACCGCAGCCTACTCAGTAATCGCAACCGTAACTGGCTGCCTCGCATAGAGAAGCTCCTACAATCGCCAGTAGTGGAATTCGTTTTAGTCGGCAGTTTACACCTATCTGGTGATGACAGTTTACTGCTTCACTTGCAAAAAATGGGCTATACCATCACTCAAGTAAGCACTCAGATAACCACGCCATAACGCTATGCCTTACGCTCCACACCTTAGAAGAAAAAGAAATCCGTTATCTATACCGTAACCCATACCTCAACCACTATAGATCACCTATAATCTCGCCTTTATTGTCTAGACAAGCAAAGCATGTCCGAATTACTCTGGTATCAATACGCACTCATTGCCCTTATTTTTGTATGGGGCGGCTTCGTGCGCTCCGGCCTAGGATTTGGCGGGGCCGTTCTCTCTCTGCCGTTTTTACTGCTAATTGACGATCGCCCTCTGGTCTACCTGCCCATCATTGCCGTACACCTATTGTTTTTTTCAGCGATTACCGTCTACCAAAATCAGCGAACTCGATGGCGCGCCGACACGACAAAGCAAGACCCGCAGACGACCAGCCATATCGACTGGCCCTACTTACGCCAAACCCTCAGTATTCTAATTATTCCCAAGCTGATTGGCGTAATCGGGCTTCTGACGCTCCCTTCAAACATCATGAGCGTCATAATCTTTACCATCGTTTCCTGCTATGCCGTTTCTTATATCATCAACCGGCCCTTTCGCAGCCGCAGCCTTTGGATGGACAAGCTACTACTCATCGTCGGCGGTTATATAAGCGGCACATCACTAATAGGTTCGCCATTAATCATGGCGGTCGTCACCAATCATGTAAATAAGTACCAATTGCGAGATACCGTTTTTGCCCTGTGGTTTATCTTAGTAGTGATTAAAATGGCCGCCTTTATTTATGCAGGCGTTGATTTACAGCTTATCCATAATTTATGGCTACTGCCCTGCGCAGCTATTGGCCACGTTGTCGGCCTGCATGCACACCAGCGACTGCTACAAGCAGATAACAAGATCTTCTTCCGCATCATGGGCACCACCTTATTGCTGGCCAGCGTGGTGGGGCTTATCAAAGGTTTAGCTTGAACCGTCCCAACAAACTACTAATAAACATTTTCCAATCAAGCATAACGACTGACATAACTCCCTTTCCATGCATACCATTAACCCTTTAAGAAAAACCACTAAAGGTTAAGCAAAAGTACTTATATTGTGCTAAATTTTAGGCTCACAACACCTAGCTCAGGAGGCAGCTAACAACAAGCCCTAGCATGGGACACACTTACAGTAGGGTATGAAAGGTGAACATAACGCCTCCCCAGCTATTAGCCGATGGCAGCATCCATGCCAACAACGAAGCTATCACCAGCCAGCTTATTGGCAACATCTATGAAAACACAAACCATACTAGAGCGTGGGAAAGCATTTCAAAAAACCTCGCTCGACAGATAAATGCTCAATTAAATTCCTTAAGCTTTTATTGCACCAAGAGTGGGAAGCAGGAGTTCTATACCTTTCAAGATCCATCGACTGGAGACACTAAACCCCATCAGAAAAACCCTATAGCTGGAACTCTAGAAAAAATATCAAACAACAAAACCTTTCATATCAGCTATCACCAATCAACAGCTTACGCGATCTATCGTGAAGATAGCAGCATAACCATTTTAAGCTTAGAATCCGAACTCTTTCCCCTACAAAAGCTCTCAGAAGACCTAGTAAAAAACCTTATCCCCCACTTTCGCCGATCAGCCAATATTTTAAGTCACATACAAAGTCTTTTAGTTTACGGGCAGGCCTCAATTGAACTACTAAATAGACTTCAGGTTCCCGCAGTTATTTTTGACCAGCTGGGAAGAATCACCTACCAAAACAAAAAGGCCACCACGCTCTTACAAAGAATAGACCCATCACACGACAGGAAATCCTTGAACATCACCGTCCCCACATCAAAAAATCTAACGCTAGCCGCAGAAAGCGGCTTTAATTTTTCCACAACCCCTCTCCCCCTATTTGATAAAGATGAAGAAAACCAGAGATTTTTAGCCATAGCTAACGACAACAATAACCACATACAATTAAATGAACAAATACTATCAATGCTATTCAAAATAACGAAGCAAGAATGCAATGTGTGTAACCTTATAATACAAGGAAAAACGGCCAAAGATGCCGCCATCATATTAAACAAATCCGAACACACAGTAAGATCACATTTAAAAAGCATTCACAAAAAAACAAACAGCAAAAAAAGAACAGAATTAATAAGCATCTTATTTTCAAGTCCTGCATGGTGGATAATCTAAGAACAACTACTGGAAAAGATAACGATGAAAAAAATAAAAACAACATCTCACACCTCATCAAGAATAGACAATAGCTTAATAACACTTCTATATGATTGCGTATTGGACCCAAGCCGATTTGTTGATTTCATGGAACAATTGTGCACGACCATTAACGCACACTCAGGAACCCTTGCTATTAGCAACACAGAAACTCAGGAAATAAGAGGTGGATGGAGTTGGAATATTAATTTCGACTATCTACAACTTTATGTCACTGAAAATCTTGGTGCACAAGACAAGCTACTACATAAAGCATTGTCGTCACCAACGGGGAAGTTTTACTGTACAAACAGAGATATCGAAAACTTTAAAGACTATTACAACAACAGTGACGTCTATCAGAAATGGGGAATCCCCCTAGGGATCTACGACTCCACCATGAGTCTAATACACCGAAAAGGAAATTGGATTACCTTTCTTGCAATCCAAAGAACCAAAGAACAAGGCGGATACAGCGATGATGATTGCGCGATTTTAGAAAGCTTACTACCCCATTTAAAAAGAGTAATGCTACTACTCGAACAAATAAGCCACCTAGAGAAAATTAAAGATGCATCGAAAACCATATTAGACACAATTAAAATACCCACTGTTATTTTCGATAATAACGGAGAGGTACTATCAACCAACAATAAAGCTGACAATGTATTCAATTCAAACCACGAAATTTCTATTGACGACAACAAAATAAAACTAAAAGATAAGCAGGAGGAAAGAGAACTTACCTACAAGATAATTGAAGCCATAAACACATCTGCTGGAAAGCTTAATATTGATTTCGGAATATTAACAACCAAAGACAAGGACCAATCAATCACTTTTATAATATCACCTATAAGAGAAAACATTGGCAACCATATAACTGAAAAAAACAACTGCGGAGCAATAGTATTTATTCACTCGAATAAGAACACTCAGCACGAAATCCCAGAATGCGTAAGCAATGAATTCGGATTGACGAGAGCAGAAAAATCTATTTGCGAAGAGATTATCAACGGAAAAACCATAGATGAAATATCTACCAATAAACATAAAGGCAAAGAAACACTAAAAAGCCACCTAAAAAACATCTTTGCTAAAACAAACAGTCACTCACAAGCACAATTAATGTATACCATACTATCTAACCCTCACTACCTTACCGGACAATAAAAACTACAGAGTTAAATAATATATATCCAATTTTTCTTACCATCATCACAGACAATCATCTCCCTCCTTAATAAAACACAGGAGCTGATAAGTTTTGGGTAAGAGGTGAAATAATGTTTTTTCATCCCCATGGAAGACTTATCTTTTTTTAATAAACTATACATCTCTTCGAAACGCTTTGAAAAAGCTAACGCACTGTCGGAATGTTTGTAGATATAAAAAAACTTGGTGTACGTCATCGTCGATGCCCCTAGACCGATATCAAGCATCTTATTGATATAGCGTTCATAGGCCTTCGATAAATATTGATCAAGCTCTGAGTGCTCTCCTGCCTTACCCTGAAAAACAGCCAGCGCAAGTTTGTTACTCACAGCCAAGACCGAAGAATTCAGCTTATTATTGGGCAGGTTAAAAACCAGTGAATAGCGCTCCGTTCCACACTGAATACGTTGAGAGTTAACAGAGCAGCTTTTGGATAATGAAGAGTTTTTACTGAACGAGTGTTTATGAGAAGCAGGGATATTTTTGGACGTAGCAAGTGCTTGGGAATCTGAAGATATAGTCGTGTCGTTCAAAAAAATACGCTTGTT
>JAVJHY011195031.1:0-63986 GCA_035593235.1 Phascolosoma agassizii | reverse complement strand
TGTCGAGGTCTGTGGTGGAGTTTTCAGGTAGACCGGGATTGTATTTCAATGCCGATTTTGTTAGGCCGAAAGTGGGCACATTTGATGTTGAGCTGACATCCGAATTTTTTTCCGGTTGGGTAAATCACGCTAGGGCCACACTGCATCTTGATGTGCTTAGAGGTATTAACGAACATCATAAAATTGAAACACTATTTAAGGCATTTGGCCGTTCGTTGAGAATGGCCACGCAAATCGATGAGCGTGCACCGCAGTCTATGCCATCTACTAAAGGCGTACTCTGAGTGGGAGTAGTTAGCATTACTTTCTGTACAACCGATCTCCAACCTGCCTAATTGCTATGCAAAGAATTGCTGTTGTTGACTACGGAATGGGTAATCTGCGATCAGTTTCCAAGGCTATTGAGCACGTGGCGTCGGACGCCGAGGTGCTGGTGACGGCCGATATCGATGTTATCGATTCTGCCGATCGAATTGTATGCCCCGGACAAGGTGCTGCCAGGGATTGTATGTCAGCACTTGGGTCATTTGGACTGGCTGAACGGATTCCGCAGTGGATAGCAGACCGGCCATTTCTTGGGATATGTATGGGCTTGCAGGTACTGTTTACCCATAGTGACGAGAATGAGGGAATACGCTGCCTGAATGTTGTCGAGGGCACGGTGAAGCATTTCAGTGATGCAGATTACGACGAAAGCGGGAACACCATAAAAATCCCACATATGGGCTGGAGCAGAGTGCATCACTCACAACAGCATCCCCTGTGGGATGGGATCGCCACGGGCAGCCGATTTTACTTTGCGCACAGCTACTATTGCGTCCCCGCCGATATGAGTGACGCGGTTGGAAATTGCCACTACGGCGTTGATTTTTCCGTCGCGGTCGCGAGAGAGAATTTATTTGCCTGCCAATTTCATCCTGAGAAGAGCGCCGATGACGGGCTACAGCTACTACGAAATTTTGCCCGATGGAAAGTTGATACAGCGTAGTTTTTGTATGATTAAATTATTAATGATCAATTAGAATTAGATGACTAGATCAAAGCACGAGCACCTTCCTTACATTAGTATTTTGCGGGCTATTGCTATATTGGGAGTTGTTACGAATCATGGAGTGCATGGTTTGCAATGGGGAGTGGAGTATGGAAACTTTGAAACGAGTCGTGCAATCAAAATATTATTTACAAATAGTGTGGTTCCCTTTGTTATTATCAGCGGTTTTTTATTTCAGCATTTACTATACAAATTTAATTATCGTGAGTATTTGACCTTACGTTTGAAATTGGTTGTCCTGCCATATCTCATTGTGTCAATTCCAGCGATTTTGAGTTGGACATTGCTGTATGAAAAAACAAGTGCGGGAATGCCGGTTGGGTTCTATGATCAGTCTTGGTGGTATCAAGTCGGTTTTTTTTATTTGACCGGTGAGCATATGGCTCCGCTGTGGTTTGTGCCAATGATTGTGATGTTTTACTTTTTGTCACCGCTCGTCAGATTGATTGATCGTTTTCCTGCTTTATATTTATCGATCCCTATTTTGGTATGGCTATCCTATGTACAGCCGAGGCACGTTTTTCCATGGGTGTCGTTTGTCCATTTCTTTTCTCTGTATATCATCGGCATGGCTGCGTGCCGATTTAGGAAGCAGGTGCTTCCGTTAGCTTATCGATTGCGCTATTTGTTTCTGACGGTGTTTATCGTGCTTGTTGGCTATGAATGGTATGCCTTGCATACAACGCAGTCATTCTATGGTTATCTTAATAAACTGTGCCTGTCTTTTTATTTGATTGCAATATTCGATCATTGCAGAGATCGTCAGTTCAGATTCTTAACTTGGGTTGCTGCAATCAGTTTTGGAATTTATTTTCTTCATACCTATGTAAATGCTGGATTAAAAATTCTCTCTACCGGTGGACCAGGTCGACCGCTTGATATTATCGGGAATGTTTTTTATCAATCTATTTATACGCTAGTGTTGATCATTCTATCAATTATTATTTGTTTGTTGATCAAGAAAATTACCGGGAAATATAGTAAGTATGTTATTGGTGCGTAAAAGTTAGAGAATAAAGGTTGTGGTCCTCTCTCCAACTAGTGAACGGTTTAGGGTCAGCGCAGAATGGCACGTACTTAAGCGAGTTTGATTTTTAATCTGCCAGGATTCCACGTATTTGTCACTCCGGGCCCTGACTCCGGAGTCTCTGTAAACCTGCTATTAAATACCGGATATTAAGGCGGTTATAACTGCTGATAGCCAGTATAGATTCCGGCTCTTTGGCCGGAATGACAGGTGGATCGATTTTTGCCACTAGGGTCAGAGCATTAATGTTCAGCGAATAACTCAAACTTACCGAACACCAATGCTCCGTCCCCAACTATTTACAGAAGATTAGCCGCACCTAACTTAAAATCTTTACCCGGGTTTTCATTTGGTTATTTTGGGTATTGCTATCGCCTTTTGAATAAACCCTGATCGTTGCTCTGAAAAACCGAGACTTGGGCAATTTTAATTGATGTTTAATACCGACTTTCTTGCCTTTTTTTACATTGAGGTTTTCGGCGAAAGTCTTAATCACTTTTCCTCTGCGATTCTTGACTTCGATGACAACTTTTCCGCTGGAATCGTGAGTGCCATTAATTTTCGACACTAAGATAACCATAATAATTCCCTTTTGTTTTATTGACTTTAACTTCAGGTTAGAAATTCCACGAATTCGCGGAATTAGGGGGACACAGTATATAATTGAAAGCCTTCAATAAGCATTGTTGAAATAACTAAAATTTAGATTGTCCATTGTGTCCCCGGATTCCACCAAAGGAGATGCCATGCGGAGACGGGCGCGATTTTATATCGTTGGGATGTCGTATCATATTGTCCAACGAGGAAACAATAGGGAAGCATGTTTTATTCAGCCTAACGACGATGTATATTATCTTGAATTATCGCGGATATATTCCGAGCGTTACCGCGTTGCGGTTCGCGCGTGTTGCCTTATGACCAATCATATTCATTTTATTGCGAGCCATAGTAGTGAAAAGGGATTGTCTTGGACGATTTAGGATCAAGCATAGCCGTTATGCCTATCATATCAATCAGAAATATAAGCGGACAGGTACGCTATGTGAGGGGCACTCAGACAATCAGCTAGAATATAAAAAAAATTGAGTAGCGATGTCGGAAATGAATTATCGACCACATATACAAGGTTTGAGAGGTGTTGCCATCCTATTGGTGGTGGCTGCGCATGCAAATGTAGGGATTCTGAAAGGTGGATTTGTAGGTGTCGATATTTTCTTTGTTCTATCGGGCTTTCTAATTTCTGGATTATTGTCTCAAGAGTTAGAAAAAACAGGTCACATCGACTTAATTAGCTTTTACGCGAGAAGAGTTAAACGGTTAGCACCAGCGTTGCTTATTCTGATTTTAGTAATATCGATTACTGTGCTGTTGTTTGTCGCTCCGTACAAGCAATTGGAGCAAATTCCATCCGCTAGATCTGCAGCGTTATGGTACAGCAATCTTTATTTTACGTTTACCGACTTCGGCTACTTCGATAGCAAATCTTCCCATAGCCTGTTTCTCCATACTTGGTCCCTCGGGGTGGAGGAGCAGTTTTACTTAATTTGGCCTGCAATATTGCTGTATTTATACAAAAGGTCAAATGGCTTTTCTGAAGCTGATAAGACAATGCAGGTCGCTCCGGCAATGTTCAAATTGTTCGCTATATCCTTAGGCGTTTATATATCGATGTCGCTGTTAAAGCCTATTTGGGCCTTCTATCTTATGCCAACGCGAATCTGGGAATTTTCACTGGGGGCTGTTGTTTATTTCTATTGTATGCAAGGTCGAAATCATGCTCAATCGAACACGGAAAATACTTCATACATCGCACTGCTAGGTTGGTTTGGATTAGCCCTAATACTAGGATCTGTATGGTATCTAGCGAAAGAAAGAACGCATTTGGGGCTGTGGTTAATCTGTCCGGCTGTGGGGACTGCAGTTGTACTGTACGCTGGTGAGAAAATTGCCCAGAAAGCTTACAATGTTACAACCTTACTCTCCGCACAACCGTTACAGTGGGTGGGAAAGGTTTCGTATTCTTGGTACTTATGGCACTGGCCTGTAATTGTTTTGGGTGGCACGCTATTTGGTATTGTTAGTGGATATCAAATGCTGATACTAGTTGCCACGTCATTGTTACTATCCTTTGCTTCATGGTATTTTGTAGAATTACCAGTAAGGAGTAGCAAGTACTTAATATCTAAACCGGGTTATGTTGTTGCTGGGGTAATATTTCTATCTCTTGTAAGTGTCGGTGGGTTACATATCTGGTCTAATGCTGCGATTGCCTGGAGGTCAACCCCAGAGCAATCCGTATATGCGTTCGCACGGCGTGATGTACCGCGGGTCTATCAAGATGGCTGTGATGGATGGTATGGAAGCTCAAATTTAAAACTTTGTGTTTACGGGTCTAAAGAAGCGACCAATACCGTGGTTCTACTAGGAGATAGTATCGGCACCCAATGGTTTAATGCGATCGAAACGGTATTTAGAAACTCAGACTGGAAGCTCGTCGTTCTCACCAAGTCTTCGTGCCCGATTATTGATCAGCCTTATTATTTCGATACGATTGGACGCATATTTGAAAACTGCCGTTTATGGAGGGAATCCGCAATAATCTGGATAGAAAAAAACAAACCTAACGTGGTGTTTATTGGCAATGCAAAGGTAAATTTTAATCAAGAGCAATGGATTACTGGCACAAGAAGAGTTCTTGATAAATTGAGCATGTCGGCTGGGCAAGTTTATATCTTGAGACCAACACCAACTCTCAGTTTTGGAGGGGGAGCTTGCCTAGCAACAAACGCATGGCAAAGCAAAACGTTCTATTTGGGTAAGCAATGCACCGAATCGGGTTCCCGTCCTCGTGATGAAGAAATTTATTCTTGGCTGAAAGAATCAGCAAGGCACTACAACAATGCGAAGGTTATTGACATGAATTTACACGTTTGCCCTCAAGGACAGTGCTCGGCGGCTATTGGGGAGGCGGTAGTTTTTAGAGATAGCCAACATATTACTGCCAGCTACTCAGCCAGTTTGTTTGCTAAGTTAAGGGATGAATTAGGTGCAGGGGAGTGAAGTGAAGGCACATACTTTGCCAAATAAAAGTGCCGTAAAGAGTGTGGGGTCATATATGAGCACCTCCCGTGAAGTCAAACAGGATTTACTGAGCCAAACCATAGCAGTCATCTGGCTTTGTTGGTTGGCGGATGATTGTCGTGTGAAAAAGGTACCTTTTACTCTAAAACCATGGATACGAATACTATAGAAAAATCTACTGAGCTTTGGAAATACATGTCTTCGTTTGATCAGAAGATTAATTCCGATGCGATTGTTGTATGTTGCTCTTATGATCTCAGGGTTTGTGATCATGCTTGTAATTTAATCAAGGCCGGCATTTCCAGAACACTAGTTCTCAGTGGCAACACAGGAAATTGGACAAAACATATCTGGACCGCCCCAGAAGCGGTTATTTTTAGAGCTCGGGCTTTATCCAATGGCATCGAAGAAAGTCGTATTATTCTTGAGCCAGAAGCTACAAATTTTGGTGAAAATATATCATTCTCAAAACGGCTGTTACCTGAAGTGAAAACTGTCACTTTTGTTTCAAAACCAAGCTCGCTGCTAAGAGTTAAATTAACGGCTGAAGCCCAATGGCCTGAAGTAAGTTCTTACGTATCATGCCCTTCGATTGAGTTTCCAGATGAAATTTCTAATGTTGTTGGTATATTGGGTGTTATCAATGAAATGGTCGGAGATATAGAGAGAGTACAAAAATATCCTGACCTGGGTTTTCAAGTTTCACATGATCTCCCAGAAAATATATTACAGGCTTGGGGTTATCTTATAGATCAAGGTTTTACCGAACATCTCTTGCCTAAAAATCACAGGCGAGGCAATGCAAAAACTGCACGCTTGCTGTAAGCGCTATACGGACCCCAAACCCCCAACCCCCCCACAAGAAAGAAATTGGCTTGCGGGGTACGCCGGGGACGTTAAAATTGTGCAAAATAGCAGAATAAAAATAGTAGAGAAGAAGTGATATGCCAATTTTATCAAAGGATAAGCTGGAAATTGATTACATTGATGAAGGGATGGGGTCGCCCGTTATCCTCATTCATAGCTCAGTAAGTACTAACCGGCAGTGGCATGCACTGATTGAAGAGTTGAAGGGTGATTACCGGGTTCTTGCTATCAACCTGTATGGCTATGGTAAAACTACACCGTGGCCGGAAAATTCGTCACAATCGCTCCTCGCACAGGCACAACTAGTTATTGATTTATGTGAAGAAGTTGGTGCCTCGGTAAACTTAGTGGGTCATTCATTTGGCGGTTCCGTGGCACTAAAGGCGGCTATGGCTTTAGATTCACAAGTTGAAAAGCTGATACTACTTGAACCGAATCCGTTCGCATTGCTTAAACAATACGGACGAATGGAGGCCTACTCGGAGATTCAATCCCTAGGTGAACAAGTTCGATGCTATGGTTCGTTAGGTGATTGGATAAATGTGGCGGAAAGATTTGCAGACTATTGGTTGGGTGAAGGATCCTGGCAACGTATGCCCGAAAAGCGTCGTGCCGCATTTGTTGAGTCGCTACCACCCAATTATTATGAATGGGATGCAGTAATGAACGAGCACACGACCTTGGAGAGCTTGAAGGAACTGAGTGCAAAAACTATGGTTGTTAGCGATAAAGATACGCAGCGACCAATAAAGGAGGCTATTGAATTATTAGCTGGCGCGTGTCCGCATTGGGATTTCCAGTTGATAGAAGGGGCTGGACATATGGCCCCGCTAACCCATCCAGAATTAATTAACCCCGTTGTTCGCAAGTTTTTAGACGCCAGTTCAGAATGATTATAATTTAAGAAAAGAAATGACATGTAGAATTGAGATCTATTAAGAAAATTAGAATGAATAGTTCCACTGCCAGGGGTTGTAAGGGCTTGCTTCATTTAATGAATGACGTTCCCCCTAAGGTAAGAACAGTCGAAGTACTAAAATTCGATTAGTCAGAGTGGAAATGCTTCGTGGGTTCTCTTCGGCCACCAATTGCTCCTTCTTATATGGGAATACTGGAATTTATTCCTGCTGCAATTTATAGTTTGATCCAATTTCCTGGGAGAGCAATTCGATGAGTCCGGATTCAATACTTGCTAATAAGGCACTGATTTTGTCGCAACGAGAGCGCGAATCCTATTTTGAACAAGGTTTTATCGTTGCAACCGGCTTCCTGGAGCAAAATTGGTTGCAACGAATGCGCGAGGCTTATCTTGCAGCGGTCGAACGAAGCCGTGAGATTAGTAAATCAAATAAATGGTTTTCACTGCAATCCGATCATGCCGATGACACGCCACGTATTCATCGTATTGAAAAACTGCCCGATCAGGATTCCGCGTTTTGGGATGTTGTCATCGAGAGTGATGTTTCAAAATTGGCCGCAGATATTGTTGGGCCAGACGTAATTTATCGGGACTCGATGATCAATGTTAAATGCCCTGGCGGTGGAGGCTCGGTTGACTGGCACCAAGACCTGCCGTTCTATCCCCATACCAATACTGCAACGATCCAAATACTTATTGCGCTGTTTGAAGTTCCGCTGGAGCAGGGGCCACTTACAGTAATCAGTGGCAGCCACAAGAATCAAATATTTGAACATTATGATGACGCGGGTAACTGGACAGGTAAGATCAATAGCGCTGACTACGATTCAATAGACTGGAGCAAAATCATAACTCTACCCTGCAGTGCTGGGGATGCACTTATTCTGCACCCACTAACAGTGCACAGTTCCGGTCCGAACAAAAGCGAACGTAATCGCCCCTATCTTATTCATGGGATGTCTGCCGCGGATGCGATATCTTATACCGCAATGACTTGGGGCAATTCTCATTCAGGGGAGTTAATTCTTGGAAATCCCGCGCGTTATGCACATCATGAGGATATGGTTATACCATTACCGCCTGACTGGTCCGATGGTTACACCTCTATTTTTGAGCACCACAGGCGTGAGGGACACTCACAGAACTGATGCTACCTAACAATCACTTTGAGTCGGTTAAAGTTTATGCCCCGTGGGCGTGGTGTTGATAGTTATGAAAGCTTATCGGCGATTTTTTGGTTCCAAACTATTACCGGCGATATTAATATTGCTAGGCGGAGCTTCAATATGGTCAGCTATCTATAATATTACCAATGGCTGGGCGAGTGAGGATTGGCCGTCTGTGGAGGGTTTAATTACCACCGCAGAGTTGCATTCATCCACTCAGAGCTCCGGTTCATCAGTTTCATCATCAAGCTCTACTACGCACTATCCCGTTATTACTTACCAATATGATGTGGACGGTACTCCCCATGAAGGATATGAAATCGTGTTTGGCGGATATTCGTTTAGCGACAAGAGTGACGCACAGAAGGTATTGGACAAATACGCTGTTAATCAAAATGTAAGAGTTTATTACCATCCCGAGAAGCATAGGACTGCAGTGCTTGAGCCGGGATTGCTCGAATTTCCATTTGGTTTTTTATTTGGTGGAATACTATTTGTGGGAGTCGGATTGCTGCTGATCAAATTCTTCCCCAAATCCTAGAATCATAATCGTGGACACCTCGGCAGAAGATAAAGTACTTATTGTGATTCGAGATTGTCAAATATAGTTTTAACACCTGAATTGAAAGTAGAAGTGTTTGACGGTGAATCTATATATCCGATAGGAACGTGATGGTGGTCCGGTGGATCGTGATACGCTCTTATCCGTGCCAGTTACTACATTGGCTTAACAAAAAAGGTAAAGTTCCATGAATAATTCAGCCAATAAACTGCACCAGGACGCAATGGTATGCGATATGACATTTCCCTGGAGTCATATGGGGAAAAGACCTCTTGCTGAAGCGGCCCTGGACAGGATGGCGAATAATGGTGTCGATTTTGTTTCCCTGACAATTGCCCTGGATTGGCACGGTGTTGAGGCGACCATTCGTACATTATCTGCTGAGCGTGCGTTTATTCGAGCTAATTCAGACCGA
This sequence comes from Phascolosoma agassizii, assembly GCA_035593235.1. Taxonomy (NCBI): domain Eukaryota; kingdom Metazoa; phylum Annelida; class Sipuncula; order Phascolosomatiformes; family Phascolosomatidae; genus Phascolosoma; species Phascolosoma agassizii. Next base: position 54,898 of record JAVJHY011195031.1, on the reverse strand, counting down.
TATATTCTGGCGGAGAGCGTTGGTGATATTCGTGCAGCAAAAACAGCTGGCAAGCTAGCCCTTGGTTTTCATTTTCAAGGCACCAATCCTGTTAACTATGACATTGGAATGGTTGAGGTTTACTACCAGCTTGGCATTCGTCATATGTTGATGTGCTACAACTTAAAAAATTCAGTGGGAGACGGCTGTCAGGAAATGACGGACGCTGGATTGTCTCGGTTTGGAAAACAGCTGATCGCAGAAATGAACCGAGTTGGTATGTTGGTGGATGTGAGTCATACCGGATATCGTACCAGTATGGATGTGATTGCCATATCGTCCGCCCCTGTCATTACTTCTCATTCCAACCCTCGCGCGCTATGCGACCATACCCGCAATGTTCCCGATGACCAGCTGAAGGCATGCGCCGCTACTGGTGGTGTTATCGGCGTGGTGGGCTTTGCCAGTGTTTTAGGCAATCAACCAGATGTGCGCGCTGAGCATCTGGTACAACATATTGAATATCTAATGGATATTGTGGGGCCAAAGCATGTTGGGCTGGGTATTGACTATGTGTACGATCAGGATTTTGATATGCGCACCGTGTGGTCACCGCATTATTCTGGGCGCCCGGTGGGTGTGCTGGAGCCAGAACAATTACCGGATGTGACGGAGTTATTGCTTATGCGTGGGCATTCAGAATCAGTGATTCGTGATGTGTTAGGAGAAAACTGGTTAAGAGTGGCCGAAGCGGTTTGGAAGTAAAGGTTTTGCAAATTCCTGCGGTATTAAATTTCAAAGTAACTACCCAGGGTACCGAAAAATAAAGAAATGGCATCAGACAAACACGTCGGGTTGGAGTAATAATCCTGTAATTTACCTAACGTTTAATGTGTTCGGTGGTAATGGCACTTACTTAAGTTTGAATTGTCGAAAATAAAATAATATTCCGTCGTCCCGTACCTGATACGAGGCCCATAACCCACTGATCGTATAACGAATACACGAGTTATGGATTCCGGATCAGGTCCCACTACTGTCCGGAATGACCAAGTTTTAAGGCTTAAGTAAGTGCCATTAGTGTTCGGTGGAAAAGGAATGAATCTATACGTTCTGCTAATGAGGAGGTGGTTAACTACCAAACCGGTTTTGGTTATTGGAAACAAGTTGTAAAGGTGAAAACTACATCAGAGTTGCAATATAATGATGAGAGTGATTAGCTAAACAAACGTCGCGATGTCTTTGAAAATACATACCAGACCGCTTAAAGAGAATGACTTTGATGTGCTACGCTCACTTTTACTGACCGAAGCACCAAACCAATGGAATTTTATAACTGAAGACACGATACGTTCTCAGTTTCTCAATCTAAAGCAAGGAAGGGCCACGGTAGCACTTCTGGAAGACAATCAGATTGTGGGATTTTCTATCATGTTACTACTGGATGCATGTCCCAGTGCATTTGAGAAATACCAAGAAAGAGATAATATGGCTTACATAGAAGACGTCGTGGTGAGTAAAAACTATGCTGGTAGGGGTTATGGTACTCAACTATTACTTGAGTCGATGACACAGGCTCGTCGGCACACTATTGATGTGGTGTACATCGAACGCCATGAAGAAAATCTGGCATCGGCGGGGATGATGAGAAAAGCAGGTTTCGAGATTGTTGATACCTTTGATAATCCGGAAAAACGAACAAGCGGAAGCAGGCGGACAGTAATTCTTAAAAAACAAACGTAGAGGAAATAAAATGATTGAAAGCAGTTCTTTTCTTGGGTTTGTGATCGCTGCCCTTATTGTATTGCTGGTCCCGGGGCCAGGTGTTTTATACATAATTGCTCGCACTCTCGGTCAGGGTCAGCGTGCGGGATTGGTGTCTACGGTTGGTTTGGCGATTGGTGCACTTTTTCACGTCGCAGCGGCCACTGTAGGCTTATCTGCTATTTTGCTTGCCTCCTCTACAGCGTTTGGAATTGTAAAATATATCGGTGCTGCTTATCTGGTGTATCTGGGAATTCGAACATTAATTTCGAGAAGAGGGAATGACCAGATGGAATCGTTGCCTCCTCGTTCGCTCTATCATCTATTCATTGACGGCATCGTTATCAGCGTATTTAATCCAAAGGTTGCTGTCTTTTTTCTGGCATTTTTGCCTCAGTTTGTTGATCCGACCCTGGGACCCGCTCCACAACAAATTCTATTTCTTGGCATTGTTTATGTGGCACTCGCCCTTTGTACTGATGGAGCCTATGCAGTGGCGACCGGTCACTTTCGGAATCTGGCTAGTAATAAATATGTACAGAGTCCACTGCCGCGATTATTTAGTGGTTTTACCTTTCTGGGGTTGGGGATAAGCACAGCGATACTCGACAGACGATAGTAATAAGCCTTAATACGCGGGACAAATTCACATAGTTGTCTTTCTTTAGAATAGACGATATTCTATTATGATGATTTGAATTTCAACGGATTGTTTGCATGATTGACTCTGTTAAAAGTTTTAGCCCCGAAACGGAATTGTTTGTCGGAAATGAAGCGATTGCCGGATACAAGGAAGATGGAGTAATTTGTTTGCGTGGTGCATTTGAGCAATCATGGCTAGACATTGCTGAACAAGGAGTAGAGCAATATTTTGCCGACAAACAGGCCAAGAAGGATACAGCTAACGTGCAGGTTAAGCATGAGGGAGATAGCGGTAGTTTTCACTACGCAACCCTTATGTGGAAACACCTGGAGCCGTTTCGGCAGATAATTTTTGAATCCAATGCGCCGGAATTGTTTGGCAGTATTTTGCAAACCGAAAAGCTGAATCTATATTACGACTTTCTACTAATAAAAGAGCCCGGCTGCAGAAAAGCGGTTACACCCTGGCATCAGGATCACTCTTATTATTGTTTGAACGGTCATCAAATCATCAATTGCTGGATTGCCATGGATAGCATCCCTCAGCAAACAGCACTTAGATTTGTGCGAAGTTCTCACGTAAATTATCCGGTACACAAGGCGATTCATTTTGCCCCTGGTAAAGAATACCAAGGTGTTATAACAGAACGACCTCTGCCACCTGATTTTGACAGCATCTCTGATATTGACATCCTATCTTGTGAATTGAATCCAGGAGATGCCCTGGTCTGGAATTCGAGAACCTTTCATAGCGCCCCTGGAAATACTTTGGAGCACAGACGTGCGGCACTTTCACTCAATTTTTGTGGAGATGATGTGACCTATTTTGATATGCCCCAGGAACCGGATCCGCCTATTCGGGGAGAGAATTTAACTGATGGTGGACCTATCACCTGCGAAAGCTTTCCATTGTTGCGCCATTAATGATATTCATGATGGTGGCGTATAATTTTAATTGCCATTTGAATCTGTATTATTCCCCTAAATGTCTATAGATCACATTAATATCGGCGCTTCTAGTGAGAAACTTAAAGAGGTGCGTGATTTTTATTGCAATGTGCTGAGTTTAAAAGAGGGATTTAGACCGCAATTTACTAGTAAAGGTTATTGGTTGTACCAAGATGGCAATGACAACGCTATTGTGCATTTATCAGAACGGGCTCTTCAATATTCACAAGACGGTAGTAGTCATTTGGACCATGTAGCAATTAATAACTCAGGGCTCACAGAATTTGTGAATAAGTTGGATAAAGAAGGAATTCGATACAAACCCCAATTCATCAAGGAAACTGAACTAACACAGATTTTCATAAAAGATCCGGTGGGCAATAAACTGGAAATTATGTTCAGGAATGAACAGCTTTGAACCAACTTTAGTTTTGGTAAATAAAATAGCATTCATTTATTCACCGGTTAGTGGATTTATAGATTGAAGCGCTAAGATGATTTTCGTATTTTTAATACTGTTAGTGACTATTGTTAGTGCAATTACCTGCCACAAGATAGCAGCAAATAGAGGTGGAAATGCGTTATTTTGGGGAATGATGGGTATTGCATTTGGACCGCTGTCCATTCCCTTTGTTTTGTCTTTTAATCGCAATCGGAAATTGTCGACATAGAATCAAGGGAAATAAAGTTGCAGTTATTCAGATATCTTACCGGGCCCGATAACGACGAGTTTTGTCTGCGGGTGAGCGAGGCATTAAACAAAGGATGGGGCTATACGATTTAACTGTCTTATTCAAATATGAAAATTATTATAAAAGTAATCCTTGGGTTACTGGTTTTGTTGGCGATTTCCTCCGGGATTACAAAAATTATGCTGATGCAGCAGGATGTTGAGTTTTTCGGGAAATATGGATTTACCAATTCAATAATAATGGCCTTTGGTGCTTTTCAATTACTCGGTGGGATTTTACTTATCGTATCGAAAACGAGGATTCTTGGCACCATTTTTGTTGCTATCACATTTTTAATATCAGCGGGTGTGTTATACATGGATGGCAATGTTCCAGTGGTCATCGTTACATTAATTTGTGTAGGACTGCTGGGACTCATTGCGGTAAAGAGCAGAATAATTAGCCAACATAATTAGTACTGGAACAAACTGTGTCAGATATATCTATACGAGAAGCAATCATTGACGACGCTGGATTAATCCTGGAATTTATTGTTGATCTGGCGAGTTATGAAAAGGCCACAGAGCATGTTTTCGCTACCGAGGAAGAGATTGAGCAGTCTATTTTTGGTGCCGGTTCAACCACCCATGGGATTATTTGCGAAATTAACGGTACCCCGGTTGGATTCGCCGTGTTTTTTTTTCAACCTGGTTGGGAAAGAATGGACTGTATTTGGAAGATTTATATGTTTCGCCAGAGTTTCGTGGTTATGGTGCTGGAAAAACCAAGTTAAAGTATCTTGCGAAACTAGCACTGAACAGAAATTGTGGTCGATTTGAGTGGGTTGTTCTCAACTGCAATGGGTCCGCAATCAATTTCTATGAATCAATTGGCGCTCGTCAACTTGATGAGTGGATAGGATATCGATTAGCGGGCCAAGCCCTCGATGACTTCGCCAATAGTTAAGAGGGTTTGGATTGCTTGATTCTACTGATGGGATATACAGGCCACATTACCACTGAGTAAAGGCTTGCAACGCAATTTATATATGAATTTAACCAGCCATTATCCGGAATGCAAGAATTAGCCATGAAAGTCTTTGTGCCAGAAAACGCCGCAATACCCTCGGGGATAGTCACGCCAAATTTTAAATTACGAATGCTAACAATTCATGATCTGGTTAAAGATTATGATGCTGTTATGACTAGCGTAAATCACCTAAAAGGTGTTTTCGGCCCCGATGAAACGTGGCCGGTTGGACTGACCCTGGAAGAAGATTTAGTTGACCTTGGTTGGCACCAAAAGGAATTTTCGCTGCGAAATTCATTTGCGTTTACAGCTATGGACCTTGATGAAAACAGATGCCTTGGATGTGTCTATATCGACCCGACGGAAAAATCTGGATATGATGCGAGAATCATTCTTTGGGTTCGGCAAAGTGAAGTGCAACACGGATTAGATGACAAGTTGTATTTCACAGTGAGGCGTTGGCTGTCAGATGAATGGTGGTTTACATCCGTTGGGTTTCCTGGTCGGGAAATCAATTGGTCAGATTGGAATGCGTTGCCAAATAATTAAACGTACAATCACAATGGGGTTTCTATGAAACAAAAAGCAATCGATTTTCTAAATCTCCATCAGCCAGGAAATCCGTTTATTCTGGCCAATGCCTGGAATGCGGGTAGTGCTGCGTTACTAGAAGAAGCTGGTTTTGCCGCCATTGGAACCACCAGTGCTGGAATTGCATTTAGCCGAGGCTTGCCGGATTACGAAGCCGAGTTATCTTTTTCTGATGCGATTGAGGAAACTGCACGAATAGTTAATTCTGTAGACCTACCTGTTAGTATGGATTCTGAAAACTGTTATGGAGATACAGCTGAAGAAGTCTATGCAAATGTCAAAAAAATCGCAGCAACTGGAGTCTGTGGTGCGAGTATCGAAGACTACACTGGTAATCCAGCTGAGCCACATTACGACAGTGAATTAGCTGTAGATCGAGTGCGAGCGGCAAAGAATGCACTGGAGGATTTGGGTTATCCTTTTACCCTAACTGCTCGGGCCGAATGCTATTTAACTGGTCATGATAGTCCCTATGCAGAGTCGATTCGACGCGTTAACCAATATCGGGAAGCAGGGGCCGATTGCCTGTATGTTCCTGGAATTAAAGACATTGAAACAATCGGATCACTAGTGCAGGAAGTGAATGGACCAGTAAATGTGGTGATGGGTCTCTCCGGAAAACCGGTTACTGTTTCTGAACTCAAACAAGCTGGTGTCGCGCGGATCAGTATTGGGGGTTCGTTAGCGAGGGCGACTTTTGGACTGATTAGAAGAGCGGCTAGAGAGATGCTCGATCAAGGAACATTTGATTATTCCAATGGACAGATTGCAGATAGTGAGTTGTGCCAGCTATTTTCCAAGAAAAAATCATGACCCAGGAACTGGAATTGATGGATATCGCTGAACGATTTCGCAAAAAGCGCATTCTTGTAATGACTAGTGTTGGTGGCTTCTTATTGTGGATGGCGATTTTTGTTCTTAACAAAAAAATTGAATTATGCTCAAACGAGTATCTGTGGTGGGTTTTAATACTGCTTGGGCCATATTCGATTTTTACTTTGCTGCAATACCGCTGTCCCAGCTGTGGTGGGTCGCCAGATGCCAAAGGCACAGGTGGCCAATTTAGTCCTGAGAAATGTGCCAACTGCAATATTCGACTGCGTTGAAATGTGAACCGAGGTTTATATGATTACGAAAATGGGTCTGGCGGATGGCTCCCTAGATAATGTGGACAAATGAGTGTCAATAGATGATGAATCTACTTGCCAATAGTGAATCCTCTTTGCGACTGGCAATCTTTTTTGGTATTTTCATTTTTATGGGAGTTTGGGAGATTATCTCTCCATGTCGTAAACAAAACATTTCCCGATTATTTCGATGGTCCAATAATCTGGTTGTTTCTCTCATTAACGTATTGCTGTTACGTATTACGTTACCGTTTTTTGCGGTGGGATCCGCTACTGTTGCCGCCATTCATGGGTTTGGATTATTTAATTATATTGAGGTGCCGTTATGGGTCTCTTTCGTTATAACGCTTCTGGCCATGGACTTGGCAATATATTTTCAGCATCGATTGTTTCACTTGATTCCCATTTTCTGGCGTGTACATAGGACGCATCATAGTGATATTGAGTTTGATGTATCTACCGGGGTTCGATTCCATCCAGTAGAGATATTATTGTCAATGATAATTAAAATGATCATTGTTGCGTTGCTCGGTGCGCCTGCGGTTGGAGTGCTTGTTTTCGAGATTTTGCTTAACGCCACTGCATTATTTAGCCACGGTAACGTCAAAATTTCCGAATCTGTAGATAAAACTCTACGCTACCTGCTGGTGACCCCAAACATGCATCGAATACATCATTCCATCATTCCCAAGGAGACCAATAGTAACTTTGGGTTTAACCTATCTTGGTGGGATCGAATTTTTGGCAGCTACTGTGCGCACCCTGAACTGGGTCACACCAATATGTCTATTGGGATTGAATTATTCCGGACCAAGCGGAACAGTCGAATTGATCAGTTGCTGACTCAGCCGTTTCGCAATGATTAATCAAATCTTGAAGGGGAAAATGGAGCGGTGTCTATACAGGTTGGTTTGCCGTCTGCAATTTCTGCCACCAGTTTTCCAGTAATACCTCCCAAAGTCAGTCCGATATGCTGGTGACCAAAGGCATATATTAAATTCGGAGACTGCTGTCGGTGTCCGATAACAGGCAGCGCGTCTGGAAACGTAGGACGATAACCAAGCCATGTTTGATTTGGCTCCTGCTCAATCTGAAACATTTGCTTGGCACGCCTTCTCAGATACTTAAATACTTTTTCATTGGCTGGCTTATCGAGACTCGCAATTTCCACAGTGCCAGCAAGTCGCAGGCCCTGGTTCATTGGTACCGCGTAGAAACCACCCTCGGCCCAACCAACTGGACGGCTCAACACATTTTCGCACTCCGCATACTGCACATGATAGCCACGCTCGGTTTCAAGAGGCAGATGGCTGGTTCCAGCATTATCAATACGTTTTGAAAATGCACCGGCACTAATTACAACCTTGGCAGTTTCAATGGTATTTCCGTCAGAAAGCGTAACCGACTCGCCATGGTCACCGCTGCGTACAACATGCGCTGGGTGATAATTCCCCCCATCGTCAATAAACTGATCAAACAAGCGAGTGACCAAAGTTTGCGGATTTAGGGTATGACGAGTGCCTGCGAAATATAGTCCACGAAAAAACTCTGCTTTCAATCCTGGCTCTAGTTCTTTGATGCCCGAATTTTCCAGAATCTCTACGGAGATACCATGCTCCCTGCGCGCCTGTATTGCAGGTGCGGCTGCCTCAAATGCAGCTTGGGTGGCATATACATAAATTGCACCATTTTGCACAAACAAATCTTTGGCATTTGCTGTTTCAACTAATGGATCTAGGCCATCATTGATATGGCGCAGCAGTCCAGCAAGAGACGATATGATGTCGTTAACCTTTGAGGGCCTGCAATGATTGAGAAATTCGATAAACCATTTAGGATGACTGATGGCATAAAGCAAATCAATTTTGAGCGGACTGTCTGGTGAGAAACACAGTGATGGCAGTTGCTTTAGAATGCTTGGGCTATTGATCGGAACGCAAGCGTAGTCGGCGATAGTACAGGCGTTTCCAGAAGAGGTAATGCTCCCTGGTTCATTGCCGTCAAACAAAGTGACTGAATATCCAGAACGTTGCAGCCAGCTGGCGCAGCACACGCCAACAATACCTGCTCCTACTACTGCAACTGGTTTATCAGACATGGCTTAGGATAGATCGATGGCGTTTGCAGATAATTCCTTGAACGCCACGTGCTCCAGTGCACCTTGGTGGGTCGCGCGCATTACTACTTTAGGGGCGGCCCTAGCTTCTAATGCTCGCTGCCACCGGCTTGCACAAAGACACCAGCGATCCCCAGGCTTAAGTCCAGAAAAGTTAAATTCAGCAACGGGAGTGCTTAGATCGTTTCCCTGTTGTTGACTAAATGCCAGAAACTCAGCTGTCACTTCGACGCAAACTGTATGGGATCCATGGTCACCGGGGCCAGTTTCGCAGCAGCCACTACGGGTGAACCCGGTGATGGGATCCAATGAACAAACCGCCAGAGGTTCGTCTAATACACTGCGATGTTCCTCGGGCCAGCTCATATTTTAATTTCGTTGATAAGGTAGTAAATTTGTTGCATTGATTACTTTTTGCGTTGCACTACAAATGCTTCGTTAGTAAACCACAAGCCACCATATTTCTCCAGAATCTTCTGAGTAGCACCGATATAATCAGCACCTCCAGTCATTACTGCAGTGAGTCTACTGTCGTCGATCTGCGCAACATAGGCTGCAGCATTCCATGCAGCCAGCAAGGTAGATGTGCCGATATTCTCATCTACCTCGGAGGGCATGGTATGCATATGATAGCGAAAAAGCGATTCGCTAATGTCGGTTACATCTCGAAAGATGCGGTCAGGCGCTTCTGCTTTCATAGTTTCCAGTAAAGATCGCGTAAGCATTGGACCCGGAGTGCTAAATGGTTCTTCATCCGGCCAGATTTCCTGAACGATTTCCAGTCCGGGATCCTTCCCGGTTGATTGCACCCCAACTAAAATTCCATTCGGAGCCAGTGCCCTGGCCATGGGAGCCAAAACGTAGTCAACCTTCTTTTCCAAGGCAAGACGGGCTCTATAGGGCTGCGCCGCCAGAATAATGTCGTATTCAAGATCTGGATCGCCGCTGTGGGGGATGAGTTTGTCCAAAGTAAAAGAGCGATCCGATCGGCTTACGGTAACAACCGTAGGCGTAACATAACGTGGATTCCCAGTTTTTTTACTCGGTGCAACTTGCCATAAGTCTGCCAGGCTTTTATGAGTTTCCTTTATCTGTCGTTCGAATCCATAGCTGCTTTGGCCATCCAGCCGAATATCAAAATAGACAGTTTTCCCCCGCTCTGACTCCTTTTTAGTTTGCAAAAAAGGGGCTTCGTAGTAATACAAATTGGTAAACACAAATACTGTTTCGGGGTGTTCCACCAATCGATCAGCAATCTTATCCATTGCCAGGCGAACATCTTCTAAGCTGATCTCTTTTCCAACAACAAGAATTGGCGCATTGGGATGTCTCTGATGTAGGCGTCTGAGTAGCCCCGACATAACGTTGCCATCACCGACTCCTGCATCAAAAATGCGAATCGCGGGTGGTTTGGGTTGCAGTAAATCTAACTCTTTATCAACTCGTTCCACCGTGGCCCATTTTTCGCCGCAGGTTGTGACGAACATTAAATATTTTTGTCTATTGTCATAAAAACGGAAAGGTTTTCCGCCGCTGACCAAGGAGTTCTGGCTGGGAGCTTGCTGGTCCATAAGATTAAATAATTGTTTTGTCGATTTTGTGATCCAGCGATGATTTTGTGAGTTTTACGGCCAAATGTCCATGATTTTTGATTGACATGATTCGATTGATTCAAAAATCAAACTTTTTCTGTATTTAAGGTTCTACTGTACAGCAGAATACACAAAGAGAGTAAGAGTATGCGCCGAACACAGCAGGTCATATTGGTGGGAAGGGTTGTGACGATTATCATTCTGATGCAATGGATACCAGCAATTGCTGACCGACACGTAGGATATTACTATCCGCAGCCTGAAAGCATTGAAGAATATATTTCCAAAACATTGCCTCTGCGAGATGCAAACAGAAATATCCGTGTGTTATTTGTTACCGACTTTACCACTGCAATGTTGCAGCGTTCTTACTCGCCAGACTTTGTCATGTTTGTAAAAGGTGCCGAGGCAGAAAAAATGATCATTACGTCCCTTGAATCTAATAGATTGAATACGATTTATCGGATGCGAGCGTTGTTGGCGATGTTAACTTCACGGGCGCGAGAGACTCAACTTTTTAGCGCGTTAGACGAAAATGATTTGTTAAATTTTCTTGATTTACTCAAGTTCCTTGGGTTTGCCCAAGTCACGCTAACGGATGGTGATCGTTTTTCGCATCAGATATTGATCAAGTAAAAGCAAGTGAAGATCACCAGCTAATAGCTGCGCCAACTTTTTTGATCATCTCGTCCAATGGTTCCTGTTGGCTCCCAAATATTGTCGCACTCCCTTTAGAAAGTGGATAGTGAAGCGCCTTCATATTATATTTCTGGAATGGTAGTTTGGATTTTATTTTTATCTCAGAGGAATACATTAATGTAACCGGGCCGTATTTTCCCTTAATTATCAAGTGCGCAGCGGCAGCGGGTGATAAGCCGCAGGCTTCAGCGAAACTGACACCTTCAAGTTTGCCCACTAGTTCACCGCCAAATGCATTAACTAACCGACTTAGCTTGGTGGGCTCTACGATATCTACTATTTCGAGTAACTGGGGTTGTTGGTGAATATATTGAGCCGCTGCCTGGCGAAACTGCTCTGCTTTTTTTCTCTGCTGAATATCTGATGTGAATATCCCGCCGCCAATAACCAATGCCCCAGCAACACTAGCGGCCATTAACAAACGCCTTCCTCTGTTGATTGCCTGAGGTTTACTACTTGGTTGTGAAGCAATAGCGTGAGCTTTTATTTTGTTTGTAAAATTGGTATTGGAAGGCTGTTCGAGTGTCTTTGCAATGGACTTATCCATTTGCATTAATTCTTCGAGATAATCCGTACAGGAACGACACGACATATGATGAGATATCTGAGGTTCCTTAAGGTCATAGGGCTCTGATAAAACGCTATTTCTGAAAGTAAGACAATTCATAAGGTTTGGACGTCAGCGATCGGTGCCGGACTGCTTGTTTCTCTATTGAGGATTTTACGGAGCTTCTTACGTGCCCGGAAAAGCCTAGTTAGAACGTTAGACCGTGAAATCCCCAAAATGATTGCAATTTCATCTGTAGTAAATCCCCCTAGAACCTGCAGAATTAACGGGTCGCTATACTCCCGCGACACGCTGGACAATGCATTGTATACAAAATGATTGCTTTCTTCATCGACGGTCATAGAGGGTAAATACTGTTCCGCCGTTTCTTCAATGGGAATAATGATGGCGGATTGACGCTCGAACAATCGCGCATGCTCCCGTCTGAAAATCGTGAATATCCAGCTTTTGGCAGCGGTCAGGTCGCGCAATTGGTGAAGATTTTTAAATCCCTTTAGAAAGGTTTCCTGGACCACATCCTCTGCTGTCTGCCGATCCTGACACACCCAAAATGCATAGTTGTATAGCGAGGCAGAATATTGATCTACGATGGATTCAAATATTTCACTATTGCTTTGACCCCCTTTCATCATGCCTTGTTTGACTGGGCATAGTGGCATTGACGGTACTGCCTGTAAAACTCATGTTCACGCCACAGTTTATCCGTACGGTGTAAATTGATATATTTTCGCGCTTTCGCTTTACAGTACTTTTCGATGTCGATGACGCTTGACTCAGAATAATCTTGCTGATCATACCTATTCGACAAACTGCAACTGGCTAATATCGATGAGCAGGCAATTAGTACAAATAGTTTTATATTCAGCTGAAGGTTCATTTCTCATTGCCAAGGGTTTTTATTACAGACAGTTAACTTTAATGTTAAGTTCAATTAATTGTTGCAATGACGCAAATCGGTCAATGCAAATAAAAAAATAAAAATATTTGTAATAATTTTATTGTTTGTTGTGTCTGTATCTAATGGTGAAAAAATAAAATTATATTGATTTACAAAAAAATTAAAAATTTGTAATTTATACAGACTGCCTCGTGTCTTGAAAGTTAGCCGGTAAACAAGCAACCGGTTCTATCAATCAATCACACGAGGTAATAAATGAATAAACTACCCTTTAAACCTAAACCGATATCAGCAATGATTAAAGGTACGTTGGTTGGATCGAGCGTAGCGTTGCTGATGGGATACGGTCCACTAAGTATGGCTGCATCCACTACCGAGCAGGATTCAATCGACGAGTTGAAACAACAGGTAGAGATGTTGTTGCAACGTATTAATCAGATTGAATCCAAACAAGTGAAAACTGAAGAGGTCATCAGCGTGACTGCGGCAGAGATCGAACGATCCAAACCCAGTAGACCAGGGGTCTTTAAAATTCCAGGCACCAATACCGAAGTGGAGATAAGTGGCTATGTTAAAGCAGACTTTATCTATGATTCGGAAGTTGATCTCGGGGATTCCTTTATTGCCAGTTCAATTCCCACCAGTGATGTAGTTGGCGATGGTCACACCCGATTTCATGCTAGACAATCTCGTTTTCGCATAAAATCCAATAGTGATCTTGGTAATGGTACAAAAATTGGCACCCATATCGAAGGTGACTTTTTTGGTGGTGGCGGAAATGAGTCGTTTTCAAATTCCACTGGATTTCGCCTTCGCCATGCGAACGCTAGTTTTGCAACTGGATCGGGAACGCTGTTGGTGGGGCAAACCTGGTCTAATTTTGGTGACTTCGTTGCCTATCCATCCACCGTGGATTTTTTTGGTCCAGCCGGTAAAGTATTCGCCCGTCAGGCTCAAATCCGTTATACATTAAATAATGGCTTGTCATTTTCCTTAGAAAATCCTGAAACAGATGGTACTGGCGCTGCGGGTCGATTAGATGAGTCTCGCGGTGGAATAGGTAAAGATGAGACCCCTGACGTCACTATCGCGTGGCGCAATGCAAACTATGAATTCTCCGGAGTGTGGCGTGACCTAAAAGCGGTGGGAGAAACCGAAGATGGTGTGCCAGTTGATGTTTCTGAAACCGGTTGGGGTATCGATCTAGCAGGTGGTTGGAATGTTGGACCTGTATACCTATCAGCGAGTACAGCCTTTGGCGAAGGAGTTGGTGACTACATCATCAACGGATTTGCAAACGGGCTGTTTATTGATGCAGATGGTACCGGCGAAGCCATCGAATCATTGTCTTACAACTTGGCGGCTCAATTTAACTGGTCAGATACCAGTAGTTCATTGATCGCATTCGGCCACTTCGAAAACGACATTCCGGCTCGATCAAACGGAATTGATACCCTTGATACAGTCCATGTTAACTACATGTGGAATCCTTGGCCAAGTACAACCATGGGTGTCGAAGTCATGTTTGGGGAGATTGAGTCCGCAGATGGTAGTAACGGTGACGCCACCAGATTTCAATTCGGCGTTCAACGCAGCTTCTAAAAAATATGGAAAATTCTGGCTGAGATATACCTCTTGAAAATTCGACGCTAGACTCACAGGGATGTGAACTTCTTCAACCGATTCCAGTCCATTTAATATCTGCGGTAAATTCGGTGAATTCAATGGCGTTACGCAATGGGTCGGTACTTTATGAGAAGGCCTTAACCCATTTTCAGTGTAACCAGTTATCCATTGCCGAGAAGTTGGCAATCAAGGCAATCAACGGTCAGCGCAATAATCCGGATTATTATTTTCTGGCCGCTGAAATTGCATACCAAGCCGGTCATTTCGAAAAAGCAGTAAAAAGATACCACAATGCAATTCAGCTTGACCCTAATCAGGCGGATTACCACTATTCCCTTGCAAATGCCTACTATGCACTTAAACGTCCAGCTAAGGCCATCAGTAGCTACCTGAACGTTATTTCGCTTTCCCCTAAGGATCACGAGAGTCATAACAATTTGGCAAATTGTTACGACGCTGTGGGTCGTGCCGCCGAAGCAGAAGATCACTATTGTCGTGCAATTCAGCTTGATCCAAAAAACACAGCCTATCAACTCAATATGGCGGATTTTTTAATCAGTAAAAATCGTCATCAAGCTGGACTGGAACTACTCAAGAATATCGTATCGCAGAATCCCAAGGACCATATTGCGCTATTTAAACTCGCGGTCTGCCATCAGGAATCAGGAAATTTTGAAGAGGCAGAAAAACTGCATCATATGGTTTTGAATTTACAACCAGCAACGGCCATCTCCGCTTTTCATTTATCTTGCTTCGCCAGAATCAGTGAGGACGACAAGTTAATTTCAAAGTGTAGTACCCAGCTTGAGCGCGCAACGAACCCAAAACAAAAGAGTTATTGGCATTTTGCCCTTGGAAATGTCTATCGAAAGAACAAGCTTTTTCAACAATCATTTTTACACTATGCTGCGGGAAATGACATTAAATCCAGAGAAAAGTTATTTCGTTCTAATGACCATCACAAGTATGTGGATGGATTAATTCAGTTTTTTGATCTCGCCTTCTTTGAATCAGAAATTTACTCGAAGAGTGAGGAGTCTCCTATATTTATTGTAGGTATGCCACGTTCCGGATCTACGTTGATTGAACAGATACTTTCATCTCATAGCGAAGTATCTGGTATTGGAGAACATAATGGCATGCGTGATTTGGTGCGTGCGCTGCGTAATAAAAAAGCCACTGGCAGAACCTATCCTAATTGCCTTAAAAAATATTCTGCTGCTGAATACGATAAATTGGCTGAACAATACGGGCAATCTCTATTAACAGTTGCCCCAATAGCACGCAGGACCTGTGACAAAATGTTGGGAAATTTTTTGCGGCTAGGACTGATAGCAAAAATATTTCCCAATGCGAGAATCATCCATGCAGCGCGAGAACCCATGGATTGTTGCTGGTCGAGTTATACCCAACTTTTTGAGAACGGCATGGCGTTTAGTTACAACCTGGAAAATCTTGGGTTGGCTTATGTTCAATACCAGCAGCTTATGCACCATTGGCATCAGGTTCTACCACTCTCGATTCATACTATTCAATACGAGAAATTGGTTCATCATCCGGATCAAGTCGCCAAACAGTTATTCGATTTTTGTGATCTGAAATGGCACGAAAGTTATCTTGATATTAAGGATAACCCTAGGGCTGTCCGGACTGCGAGCTTTTGGCAGGTCAGACAACCCATCTATCATTCTTCCGTGGGAGGGTGGAGGAACTACGAACAATTTATTGAACCTTTAAAACGAGCTTTGATACCCAGCGCGGAAATAACGATTGGTTAAGTTCAGTTTGCAGGCAGGTTTACTAGGCGTACTTTGGTTATTCTTTGTGGCATCAAAAGCCGAACAATTAACACCTCTGAGGATTAAGCCCTATGTCTTAGAAGGTGCTGAATGGAATGAGGAAGAAATCAATTCCACCGTCTTGGGTGCAGCGGAAATTTATTCCAATATCTGCAATTTTCCTTTGTCGGTTGCATCACTTACTCGGGTAAACGCACCACAAACGTTCTTGTCCATAGATGAAGTCGAGCAGAAACAGCTAATCAAAGCAACCAAGGCAGAAAGTTTATCTGTGTTTTTTATTCAGGATTCTAATGATGGCATGCAAGCATATGCCTATCTGAACAATGCACCTACGAAAAACCGCGGTACGATTTGGTTAACAACCCATATAGATAAACGGTGTTTAGCCAGAACTTTGGCCCATGAAATGGGCCACATATTACTGCAGGACGAGACCCATCATGAAGATCCTTCAAACTTGATGCACTATCGTTGCGTTGCATCCAATCTCAAGGGTGCGACCAAAGGGGAATCTTTTTCACCCACTCAATGCGCTCGTTTGCCAGATTAGTATTCTATGCAAAATGCAGATGCGTTCTCGACTTTGTATTCCGAAGAATAATTCCACTCATTAACCTGAATGTCGTGTTGTCTATACAGTAGCACGGTGGTTGTCCGCGTTCCGTATTGTTCTCCCTTTATAAAAATCGAGGATAGTGTCTGCTCAAGATGCACATCCACTCCGGTATTGGGTAATTGATCAGTGGCTGCTTCGGTGGAATCCTGCATGATAGGTAGAATTTTTGTGGGTTCGAGTTTAACTGTACTTTTGACATAGTCTGTCAGTAATTTCACGCCCCGGGACATTTTTGGCCAGCTTTGTTCAATAGGTCCATTACTGATGCTATGGAATCCATTGGTCAATGGTTCGCATCGATTGTTTCCATAACCCCAGACATAACACCCGGATGGATCGCCAAACACTAAATTGAATGGATTATATTGATTATTTTTTGAATTCAGAAAGTCCTCGAACTGATTAATCTTCATCTCGTTCTGATATTGCTTGAGAAAACCTACAACCAATTCGCCACGACTTCTGGCATCGTCCCGATAGCGATTTGGATTACGAAAATTAGTGATCGCGGCGAATTCTCCATGAATATTGGTGCCAAGCCAGGTGCCACCGGCTTGTAGATCCCTTCCTGCAAGAATTTGCGATTGATCCTGCCAATACGCCATAGGACTACTGGGACGAGCGTAGAACTCATCCCGATTTGCGGCAATGACTAGGGGGTAGTCGGGATGTTGTCTCACTGCAATGAACAAAATACACATATCTAAATTATAAACCGGCAGATTAAAGTAAACTCACGTTTCTGATCCCCATACCGCTTACAACGGCCAATCAATGAAAATCGGCAGGCTCAATAAACTGGAAATCCTCAAACAAGTCACCTTTGGCTTGTATCTAGATGATGGTGACCGCGGGGAGATACTGCTACCAAAGCGATATGTTCCTAAGGATTTTCAACTTGGTGAGCTGATCGAAGTTTTTGTCTATCGCGACTCCGAGGATCGGTTGATTGCAACCACCGAAAAGCCTGGGATTATGGTGGGGCAGTGCGCTTTCCTCAAGGTACAAGCGGTTAATCGGGTCGGTGCATTTCTCGACTGGGGGCTGCCCAAGGATTTGTTGGTGCCATTTAACCAACAGGCTGAAACCATGGTGGAGGGGAAATCCTATGTAGTGGTTGCCTATGTGGACGACAAAACCGAACGAATAGCGGGCTCTTCAAAATTAAGTCGATTTTTATCTGAAGAGGGAACTCGGTTCAAAGTGGGACAAAAGGTAGAGCTGTTAATTGTGTCTCGCTCAGAACTCGGATTTAAAGCAGTAATTGATGGAACTCACCTTGGCTTGATATTTCATCGTGAAGTCACCCGCCCCATAACCGTTGGTCAAACTGTGCCGGGGTTTATTAAACACGTTCGCAGTGATGACCACCGAGTTGATTTAGCCCTGGATGCGGGCAGAGCGCTTACCAGAGGGGACTTGCAGGAAAAAATATTAGCGTTTCTTAATGACAACAATGGAGAATCAGCGATTACCGACCGAAGTCCACCTGAGCAAATTCTTGAACTGTTTGGCGCCAGTAAAAGTAACTATAAAAAAGCACTGGGTGCGCTCTATAAATTACATAAGATATCTATTGAGCGTGAGCGAATTGTCTTAGTGCCCAAAGAAGTCGCAAAGAAGCTCGCGGCAAAGGAAAAGTCTTCCAGCAGACCTATAAAGGAGAAGCCACAAGATAAAACTGTTGACCTTAAAACATCTGGAGAAGAAAAAAACAAAAAGTTTAATCCTTGGACTAAAAAACATCAGTCAGGCTCAACCAGTCCGGAAAACCCTGGTAAAGCGAGATCACAAACAACATCAGATACAAAAACTGCTGCTAAAGTCGATAAAAAAGTGGCTGGTAGTACTTTGGGCAAAAGTAGTCCATGGTCTGGTAAAAGTTGGTCAAAGAAAAAATAGGTTTTCAGCCATGGCGCAGATTCAATGGTATCCTGGGCATATGCACAAAGCGGCAAAGGAGATGCGCGAGGTGCTTTCTCGAGTGGATATGTTTATCGAAATTCTCGATGCACGAATTCCCTATAGTAGCGAAAACCCCATGCTGGCTGATATACGATCTGCCAAGCCTTGTTTGAAAATTCTAAGTCGATCTGATCTGGCTGACCCAGAGTTAACAACCCAGTGGATTGAGTGGATTAAAGTAAAGCGGGATGCAGTAGCGGTCGCCACTAGTGCGTATGATCGACAATTAATACAAAGTTTGATTGCCCGTTGTCGCCAGTTTTTTCCAGGTCGCGAGAGTTCAGTGACAGTAATGGTTACTGGCATTCCAAATGTAGGCAAATCCACTTTGATTAATATTCTTGCTGACAGACTCATTGCAAAAACCGGTAACGAACCAGCCATAACCAAACAGCAGCAACAAATTGTTTTGGACCAGGGAGTGATATTGCTCGATACCCCTGGGGTGTTGTGGCCGAAAGTCGAAAACGCCAACAGTGGATACCGCCTGGGTGCCACAGGTGCGATTCGGGAGACCGCACTAAGCCATGACCAAGTGGCCTGGTATCTTGCTGAATATTTGTTAAAACACTATCCACATTTGGTATCTGAGCGTTATCAGTTCCAAGGCAAAGATGGTGATCCGATGCCATTATTGGTGCATATTGGTCACGCTAGGGGCTGCATCAAGTCAGGAGGAAAACTGGATTTAGATCGGGTGTCGCGGGTTTTACTAAATGATTTCCGTGACGGTATCATCGGTAGGATTACCTTGGAAACCCCGGCGATGATGGAAGCAGAACTAATTGAATTAGAGCAGATCCGTCAGCAAAATGCAGAGAACAAAGCAGAACGTAAAGCGAACTGGAAAAAGCGAAAATAGCGGTTCGTTACTATAGGAATTTGAAGCTGATATTTATTATGTGATGTGGGGTATTACTAAAAATAAATTGCTGGCGATGCTAGTTTTTGGGGTGGCAGGGATTGCTATGCTTGACCAGAAAAATCAAGCTAGCGCCGCACAGGATATAGAAACAATGTCGATGCAACCTATAATTCAATTATTACTGGAAACGGCCAGCCCTATCGGTTCTGTTTGTACCTTCACAAACCCTAATCAGCCAACAGACGACCCGAACCCGCAGCAGATCAATGGTGGAGATGGCCGTGCTGCGGTTTCGTCAAATGCTGTGCCATTGGGTTACCCAACACCATTGACTACAGGTATCTGTGGAGCGGGATTGACTCCCACAGATCTTACTCCTTCTGCAGGAATGACAATTACCGTTGACGGCACGCTAATTGACAAATTGGATATTATTGGTACCTTAACAATATCCGCGAATAATGTGACGGTAAAAAATAGTCGGATAACGTCTACCGGGATATATGCATTGAATGTTTCCGCCCGGCATTCAGGTGTCGTTGTAGAAGATACAAGAATTAGACAGGTTGGAAACAATGGAAGCTCGGCAGTACAAGGATATAGTCCGTATACCCTAAGTCGGGTCCACGTAACTGGCGGTTCCGACAATATCAAAGCACATGCCGGAATCCTGGTCGAAGACTCCTATGTGACTGGTACTTACAAATCCAATGGTTCCCATAATGATGTGGTGCAAGTAAGAAGTGGCAGTGGTTATATATTCAGAAACAGTACATTTATAGGACCTTGGCAACAAAGCACTTCTGCTTTTATTATCCAGGCCAAAGATAGTAACGTGGATGATCTGGTTATCGAGAACAATTATATTTCCGGTGGTGGCTACACGATTTACACAAATGAAAGAAATGGGTTTACGATGACTAATACCTTTGTAACCAACAATCGTATTGAATTGGATAGTTGGCAATATGGGTGGAATTCCGCTAATGCAGGGGTATACAGCGGTAACGTGCAGATACCTTCTCCCTAGGACATCGTAAACTGAATACTGAGTTCAGGCTAAATTCTATAAAGCGGTCCCTGAGATTCCTCCCCAGTAGATGAGATTTCTTCATCGGGATTCCCTGTATGGCCATACCCGGACCATGATTTGAATCCCAATCTTGCCAATAGCGTGGGATTGAGACGTTCAAACACTTCGGGGCGGAGCCCGCGGGTATAGTTCTCGATTGTGCGAAACTGCGGACCACAACCCGCAGTGGTAATGCCGTATCGAGACAGCTTAGTCCGGTTAGTTGCACCGCCATGCCAGAGTCGTCCGTCAAAAGCGAAGGCCGTGCCAGCAGGCCCAGTTGCCGCTACAGTGTGCACAGGATGTGGGATGGCGGGATCTGGTTGATTGCCACTTAAATGGGAACCAGGTACCAGCCTGGTCGCACCATTATCTTCGGTGAAGTCGGTAATCATCCACATCACATTGGCTTCACCAATGTTGGCGATGGGTTGACTGGATCTTCTCGATTCCAGGGAACCATCCTGTCCTCTTGCATATTCTGACGGACGATTCCTGACTTGATTGGCGGACACCGGTAGTGGCATCCACCATTGATCCGTATGTAACGGCATGTCACCTGCGCCGGGATGTTGAATCTGGGCATCCACGCAGGAAACCAGAAACTGGTCGCCCAACATGTAGGCCAGTAAATCCATGCATAATTTGTGTTCGACAAGTTGAGTAAATTCTTCACCCTTGTTGAGCAACATACCGACCCATTGATTAACCGGGTCCATATTGGCGGGATTTTTATGGTTATGTAATGTGTGTTCCATCTCCGCCTGTTCAAACATTCGTTGTTGTAGCGGTATTAAGGATTCTTGCGGAATAGCATTTTCAATCAAACAATAGCCGAATCTGTCGAGGTTATCGTGCATTACCTTTGGGTCCGAAGTAGCTCCGGGTAATTCTGCGGATGAAAGTGGGTTCCCACTCATGCCACTTTAGCAAACGGTATAACCGCTGATTCTTGACTATCTAAACTCTGGCGATGACTATGAATTAATGCCGAAATCTCGCCAAATTCTTTGCCGCGTTTGATTGTATTAAACAGCACATCCGCTTCGGGGTATTGTCGTTTTAGATACGCTAGCCACTGTTTGGTGCGGTTGCCTATATAACGTGGATAACGAGAGTCAAGGTGATGAAAAAATATATCCACAAATCCCACGACTTCTGGCCATTGCATTGGTTCAAAAGTCATTGCATTTGGTACCAATTCTGCCCTGATGGTTTTGGCGAGATCAGGGCGTGCAAGTCCGCCACGACCGATCATGATATCCTTACAGCGACTTTGCATTATGGCCTCGCGGGCATCTGTAGGATTCCAGATTTCGCCATTAACAATCAGCGTAGTATGTTGGGTGGGTCTTAGCTTACCAATATGATTCCAGTGGGCTGGCGGTTTATAGCCATCCATGCGGGTACGGGCATGGATGCAGAGTTCATTCGCGCCAGCGTTGTCCACTGCTGCAACAATTTCGTCTAGATATTCGGCATGGTCAAAACCCAAACGGATCTTGGCGCATACTGGAATGGTGGGATCAACCCTGTCTCGCACAGCGCTTACGATATCGTAAATTCTGGTTGGCTCTTTCAGCAGTGCCGAGCCACCATCATGGCGATTGACCAGCTTGGCCGGACAACCAAAGTTAATATCAATACCTTGTGCGCCAATGTTACTTGCGGTCACTGCGCTCATTGCCATACGGCTGGCATTGCCGCCGAGTAGTTGAATATATACCGGCACCCCAGAAGGGGTAACACCACCTTGATGCAGTTCCGGACACATCCGGTAAAAAACTTTGGCGGGTACGGGGTTAGCGGTCACTCGGACGAATTCAGTGACGCAGCGATCATAACCACCTATGCTAGTGAGCATAGCGCGCATTTTATGGTCGATGACCCCTTCCATTGGCGCAAGAGAAATTTTCATGGGTCAATTGTAAACGTAGTTGCAATATTTTGTACTAATGAGGCTAGAATTCAGCTCTTCGAAAATTTACAGCGTACCCCATAAATCTTGCCAATGACATTGTCACTTTCCCCGGCCGAGGCAAGAAAACTGGTGTTAGTCAGCCAACGAGTATTGTCCCCGGAGCGCAAGGGTCGAGCCATTGAGGCCACCCTTAGTACGGTTGAACATCTTGGCTATATCCAGATCGACACTATTTCTGTGGTTGCAAGAGCCCATCACCATACCCTTTGGAATAGAAATCCACGCTATAAGCTCTCCCATATACATAGTCTAGTGGAGCAAGGCAAGGTATTTGAGTATTGGTCCCATGCCGCAGCCTATTTGCCGATGAAATACTATCGCTATTGTCTGCCCCGCATGGCGCAAGAGGCGCGCAGCTTGGGCCATTGGCATGACAAGAATCCACGATTGATGAATCAGGTGTTGAAACGCATTGAGTGTGAAGGCCCGTTGATGGCGCGGGATTTTGAAGATACCAGCCCCGGTAAGCGCGCAGTGTGGCAAAGAAAGCCAGCTAAATACGCGCTGGAACAATTATTTATGGAAGGGCGATTAATGACGCCCAGACGCAAAGGGTTTAACAAAGTATACGATCTTACAGAGCGTGTACTGCCTGATCATGTTAATGTGAGTAAGCCAAACAATAAAGAATATGCGCGCTTCTTGATTCAATCCTTTTTAAATGCCCATGGATTGGCACAGCTTCCTGAGTTCTATCATCTCCGCCAAGGTATGGGACCCATAGTGAAAACTGTTGCAGAGGAGATGTTGGAAAATGGCGAGCTACTGGAGGCTGAGGTGAAAAAAGTAAAGTGGCTGATGTTGCCTAGAGCAATGGAGGGTCTGAAACAAACCCTAGCGCGTTCCAAGGTAAAGTTTCTTTCTCCTTTCGATAATCTGGTCATTTTACGTAAACGAATTCAGCAACTTTTTGACTTTGATTATCAGATCGAATGTTACTTGCCTCAGGATAAACGACGTTTTGGTTATTTTTGTCTGCCGGTTCTGTGGCAGGGTAAATTGGTGGCCCGCGCTGATTGCAAAGCCCATAGAGATGCCGGTGTGTTTGAGGTTCGTGGTTTGATTCTTGAACAAGGACTGAAGACTCCCGGGAATATGTTGCAACCCTTGATTAATGAGCTTCGGGCATTTGCCACATTTAACCAATGTGAAGACATTGAGATTTCCAAGGTTTCGGATAAAAATTTGCACCGGTTATTGAAACAGAAGATCAAGAGCTGATAGCTGGGCTCTCAACCAAAGCCAAAGTTTATCTGATTACCATTGTGGGAGTTGTGGCTCTTAGCCCTGACGGATTGTTCATCCGACATATTAGTGCGGATGGATTAACCATTACATTTTGGCGTGCTTTATTCTTTGGTTTGGTAACTACCTGTATTGTCGTTCTACGCTACCGCCGGAAACTCATAAAAATACACTCAAACTTTTCCTGGCCTGAGTACAGTGTGATGCTGTGTTATGGCCTCGGTAATGTCGTATTTATCTATTCCATTACTCATACTACCGTGGCCAATACATTATTTATACCACGCCAATCTGGGGTGCTTTAATTTCCTGGATATTTTTAAAGGAGCGGGTTCCCAGCAGAACATGGTACGCCATCTTAATGGTAGGAATTGGGATTTTGGTCATTTCCCGCGGTAGTGTCGATGGAGTCGGCAGTTTGTCAGGTGACATTGCTGTCTTATTTGGTGCATTTATTTTAGCCACGCAATTTTGCCTTGTCCGAAGAATGCGTAGCGAACCGCTGCCGGTTCTGGCGTTAGGTGGCATCATGACTGCACTATGTCTCTCAGCTTTGGTTGATCCCGGTGGAACCAGTAATGTGGATATCATTTACCTGATTATGATGGGTGCCATGATGTTACCCATTGCAAATGGATTGATGTATTTGGGACCGGAATATTTACCTGCGCCGGAAGTGGGTTTGTTGATGTTGTTGGAGACCATTTTAGGATCAGTCTGGGTGTAGCTTGTGGTCAATGAAAGCCCCGGCATATACTCGGTTATTGGTGGTTCCATTTTATTGATGACGTTGGTGGTAAATACTTGGCTAGTCATACGCAGTGAAAACTCCTCGGTTACTTCTCAAAGGGTGCCAGTGGCGATCTATTAGTGAATAACCAACGCAGAGATCAGGTCATAGATCCGGAGGTTCTCAGCTCGCTTGTTGTGCGATCGGATGCCGCGGGATTGTGCAAACTTTTGCAGCATCTTGCAGTGCTGTACATTCTCGCGTGGATCGCATCTCATGCATCTGCTCCATTAAATTGGTTTGTTGGGATTGGTTACAGTTTTTTATTGATATTCACTTTTTGTCCTCTGCATGAGTCAATTCACGGTAGTGTGTTCAAAACACCATTGATAAACCAGGCAGTGGGAAATGTTTTTGGCTTTGTTTTGCTGCTGCCGCCACGATTTTTTAATGCTTTTCATATGGCGCACCATCGACATACCCAAATTCCGGGTAAAGACCCGGAGTTATTGTCGCCCAAACCTGAAACACTAGGGCAATATATTTGGCATATCAGTGGGATTCATTACTGGCTGAGTCAATTGCGCGGCCTGTTACGCTATGGCTTGGGTCAGGTAGATGATTTTGTTCCAGCTGCGCGGCATCGATCATTGATTAATGAAGCAAGAATATTTTTACTGGGCTATGTGTTGATTATCGTATGGTCCGTGACCAATCAAAGTCTATTTTTTTGGTGGTACTGGTTCATTCCCATTTTAGTGGGTCAGCCATTTTTGCGATTATTCTTGTTGGCTGAACACACCGGATGTCCACAAGTGCCCAGCATGTTTACTAATACCCGTACAACTTTAACCAATCCTTTGATGCAATGGGTTTGCTGGAATATGAATTTTCATACAGCACATCACGCCTATGCGGGTGTACCATTTTTCCATCTACAGGCAACCAGCAAACTGATTGAATCGCATCTTGAGTGCGTTGACGAAGGTTATATTACAGTGAATCGGCGGATTGTTCAAAAACTTTCAAGTGGCGGCAATGGAGCTCAATCATGAACCTTGTTCTTGACGGCAATTGTCTTGATTTCGATCAGCTAAATCAGATTGCACGGGGCGCTGTTCAAGTTTCTATCGATTCTGAAGCATTGATCAGAGTGAAAAGTGCCCGTGAGGTGGTTTTTACAGCCATAGAACGCAACGACGCTGTATACGGATTGACTACCGGTCTTGGTTCCAAGCTGACCGAAAGACTCGATTCGGATCAGTTGGCAGAATTTTCCTATCAAACTCTGCGTGGGCGGGCCCATGGAATTGGAGCGCCATTGCCTGTGCCGATGGTTCGCGCATCCATGGCAGTTCGATTGAATACTTTTTTAAAAGGTGCCGCCGGAGTAGATCCAACAATTGTGCAATTTATGGTGGATTGTCTTAATCATTCCATCACACCGGTAGTGGGTGAAATTGGTTCCGTTGGTGCCAGTGACTTGTGTCTTGGCGCGACCATGGGGCTGGCACTAATCGGCGAGGGTCAAATGATCGATGCTTCTGGCTGCCAAGATAATTCCGCCAAGGTTATTAAAGCAGTTGGATTGGAAATTCCTCAACTTGGACCTAAGGATGGATTGTCATTGGCAAACCACTCGAGTTTTTCCGCTGCCATGATGGCATTAAATGTAGCGGCGGCGGGTCGACTAGTCAGCGCTGTACAGGCTGCAACAGCGATTTCAATGGAAGCATTTATCGCAAACACCACGCCTTTGAATCAACTTGCTGAGCAATCCCGACCTCAACCAGGTCAACAGCTCGCAATAAATGGATTAATGAGTTGGCTGCAGGGTAGTATGATTCTTGATCCAGCCAATGCGAGACGATTGCAGGACCCACTTTCGTTTCGAAACGTGCCCCAGGTCCATGGCGCAGCATTAGCTGCTTTAGAGTTTGCAAGCAATGCGGCACTGCAAGAAATAAATGGTGCCAGTGATAATCCCGTTGTTGATATCGCACAGGATCGAATTATCTCCTGTGGTGCATACCACACGCCGTTGTTATCCATCGCAGGGCAGACTATCAACAATGGTTTGATGCATATGGGCCATACCCAATTGGCAAGAACCGCTTGCATGTTAAAAAATCGCTATACCGATCTTCCACAATATCTGGCCGCACCCGGTTCTGATTCCAACGGCTTTGCGCCTGTTTTAAAAATTGCAGAATCGTTGCTGGCCGAGATCAGTCATTGTGCATCTACTGTACCTGTTTGGCCAAGTGTCAGCGCCGATGGGGCAGAAGATATTCAAACAAATGCACCAGTTGCAATCAAAGCACTTGGTCGCGCGGTTGAGTACGCTGAGAAGCTTTGCGCTATCGAAATGATTGTGGCAGCTCAAGCATTTGAGCTTCGAAAAATTGAACATCCATCGCCTCGGGTACAAAAGCTTGTTTCACAAATTAGATCCATTTGTAAACCATTGGATAATGATCGTCCTCTAGGTGAAGATATAGAGCGAGTTGCCGCAGAAATTGTCTCTCGAGCTTCACTGGAAAGTAATTGATGACTGGACAAGGACGGTTCGGGAGTTACCGTTTTGGAGCCCCGGTTTTTCGACAGCCTTGTATCCAATGCTGAAATACCGTTACTGCTCCTGCCGTAAAGACCAAATCGGCTCCAGCACAAAACTCCCGGTCACCTGTACCAGAAATCAACACAGCGCGCAATTCTTTGTCCTTCTTTACTTCTGCGAATGCATCCGCCAGATTCTGAAGCATAATCTGATTTAATGCATTGGCTTTGTTAGGTCGATTTAGTGTGATAGTTAGAATATTATCTGAACGATCAAGCGAGATCAGCTCATCATTCACAACGTAACCTCTGTAACCTTAAAAGAGTCTCTAAAAATGCGCATTGTTAGCTCGAGTTATGAAGCCACAATAGCATAACTTTCAAGTCCACAAGGAGATCATCATGACTGTTATTCAATTTCCCAACGAATCCAAATCGTATCGCAAAGCCAGGAAAGAATTACTCCATGCCGAAGGGGAATTGCGTCTACATATCGAGCAAGTTGCAACACAACGTCGGGCACTTCCGTTGGGTGGTGAGCTTAAAGAAAATTACGTATTCGAAGAACTAGTGGATGGTCAGGTGGTGGAAACCAGTTTCACCGATTTATTTGCTGACGGCCACGATGCGTTGTTTCTTTATAACTTCATGTACGCACCATCTATGGAAATCGCCTGTCCTGGCTGTACCGCGTTGATGGATGGACTAGACGGACAAATACGTCACATCAATCAAAAGATTAGCACCGCGGTGGTTGCCAAACATGACATAAGAACCTTTCATCATCATGCAGAGACCAGGGGGTGGAAAGATCTTCGATTGCTCTCGTCTAAAAACAATTCCTACCATGTTGACTATTACGGTGAAGTGGATGGCAATCAAATGACCAATGCCAATATCTTTCAGCGTGAGGCTGGCACCGTACGGCATTTTTGGAATTCCGAAATGGTATTCGTTACGCCAATGGAGGGGTGCCACCCACGTCACCTGGATAATATCTGGCCACTATGGGGAGTGCTGGATATGACACCTCAGGGAAGAGGTGATTTTAATCCTTCACTTCGCTACGACTAATTGCCTGGTAACAATTTGTGCCACAAAAATTAATAATTGTCGTAATGAAGATTGCTAACTTGGAATAAGCCTTACCCCTAATGGGATAAAGCTCCCACACCAGCTGATTTATAAAAATCAATAATTTCAGATAGTTATATTCATTTCCCCCACTGCACGCAACTACGGGGGGATATGGCATGTAAATTGCTCAATAGTGCGTAGACGGCAACTGTTTGTAAGGGCGGTTCAATCCTAATCAGATATTGCCCCCATTTACGAACGTAATACTGACTATGACTAAGCAGAAGGAAACAGAAACAGGTGAGGCTGCCGCAGCCGAAATGGAGTTAGCGGTTGACTCTGAGTATAGAAAACTGCTGGCCCAATGGATTTTCCTTGAAAGAGGCGAAACCATTTCCGGCGCAGATTTACTGGAGCATGTCAGTATTCCGTCCATTGATTAGTACAAGTTGAATACATGGGTGTTTGGTGGAGGACATCGATTATGGTAGATACTGAAAGTGCAATAGATAATAAAGGTAAAGGTGGAGAGAGTCGGCGAGATAACGAGGTAGACGTTAGTGAATCCGATAACTATGCTGATCCATTTGTCCTCGGGCTAATCATTAATGATCCAGTTTGGCGATTCCGAATTGATCATTTGGAACAGACTAAAGATTTACCCAAACTTAAGTAAATTCATAGGTTGCCATTATTATGGCAGTAGCGCACCGCCATCAACGTCAATGGTAGTGCCCGTGACAAACTGATTGGACAAAACGAATAATACCCCTTTGGCCACTTCGTCTGGCCGTCCGGCGCGGGGAATGATGTGCCCTACAGTGGTGTTTTTAAAATATGCAGCACGCTCGTCACCTTGCATTGGAAACATCGGTGTGTCAATAACGCCTGGAGAGACGAGATTAATTCTACGTGGCGCAATTTCCGCTGCAATCCCCCGAGCAAAGCCTTCCACCGCACAGCCTACAGCGGATATCGCAACCATTCCAGCAGTGCATTTCCTTGCAGGATAACCACTGACAAGAACGATCGCACCATCCTCGGTCATATGTTCTGTACCAATTCGAACTGCATTGGTATAACCCCATAGTTTCGCAAATGACCTCTGGAATCCATCCAGGTCCATTTCAAGAAAAGGTCCTCGAGCCCGGGCGCCACCAGTGGCCGCACAAACCATGAAATCAAATGGTGCATGTTTCTTAAATAATGTGGCAAGACCATCACGATCCAATACATCACAACTTTCAAGACTAATTCCATTGCTGTCGCCTTCGATGGTCGCCCGTCGACTAGTAGCGATAACCATGGCGCCGGCGTCACGTAATTGTTGGGAAACGGATAGCCCTATGCCGGATGTGCCGCCAAGGACCATGGCTTTCTTGCCTTTGATATTATTCATTTATTATTCGCTCAGGTGTCGGATGGATATAGTGTAACAATGTGATTTTGTTTAAGCATAGCGAAGTGTCTGACCGAGTCTCATATTTTTTGCTTTTTTTAGCAAGGCCATGCCCAATGCTATATCACTGGTGGATAGCCCACGATGCCAGAATAATATATTTTCGTCATCATGTTCGCGGCCAGGGACTTGGCCATCAATCACCTCGCCTAATTCACCTTGTACGGTTTCAGGGCTGACTTTGCCCGCATTGATATGCTGGCGCAGTGCGCCTAGTGGGCCCGCATTCATTTGTCCGCGATCATCAACAAAAATTTTGTCCATAATATCGGTGTGATCGATTTCCAGGGAACTCATCGTGCCGTAGGGAACCACTAATGCGCCATTTTTAATCCATGCTGTTTTAAATAGTGGCGTGGGTTCAGCTAGTCGTGAAGCCTCGACCATAATATCGGCGCCTTCGAGGCAACTTTGCCAGCTATCGGTAACCACAATATCTTTACCGAGATCTTCTGCAAGACGCTCACCAAAGTTATGACGGCTTTCCGATCTACGTGAATGCACCCGTATCTCATCAAAATTAAAAAGATGATCCAGTAGCCGGACGTTCCAGTAAGACGATCCCCGTGCGCCGATATTGCCCAGTATCTTTGGTTTTGATGGTGCCAGATATTTAGCCCCAATAGCAGTCATCGCGCCGGTGCGCATATCGGTAATAGCAGACGCATCGACAATAGCCCGTGGCATACCGCATTGAGGATCAAATAGATTTAGTAGGGCCATTTCCGAGGGCAATCCACGTTTGTAATTGTCAACGAAATCGCCAACGATCTTAAATCCAGCCACGTCCTGGGGCGCGATATAGCCACGCAAAATATTAAAGTGGCCATTAAACGCAGGATCAGGTTTCAGATGGACTCGGGGCTCTATTACGGTCTGCCCGCGTCCAGCGGTTAACAGTCCGTCCTCGATGGCATCAAGAATTTCGTCATTGGTGATTTCAAGTTTTTTGATATCCGGTCCATTGAGATAGGTTATATTGATTTCTTCCACGACTAAATTTCGATAGCGCCAAGATTCAGATTATGTTGTCGTGCGCAGGCCTTAGCATCCTGATATCCCGCATCCGCATGGCGCATTACGCCACTAGCGGGATCATTCCACAACACTCTGGAAATGCGGGTGTCGGCTGCTTCACTCCCATCGCATACGATAACCAAGCCAGCGTGTTGTGAATACCCCATGCCTACACCTCCACCATGATGCAGTGACACCCATGTTGCACCACCTGCCGTGCTCAACATAGCATTAAGTAATGGCCAGTCCGACACCGCATCAGAACCATCCACCATAGATTCAGTTTCCCGATTAGGGCTTGCAACGGAACCTGAATCGAGATGGTCGCGCCCAATAACAATAGGCGCTTTAAGTTCTCCATTACGCACCATTTGGTTAAATGCGAGACCAAGTCGATGGCGTTGCCCTAGGCCAACCCAACAAATTCTGGCGGGTAGTCCCTGGAAACTAATTTTTTGTTCGGCCATGTCAATCCAATTGTGCAAATGCGGATCATCCGCAATCAATTCCTTAACCTTGGCATCAGTACGGAGAATATCGTCAGGATCACCGGAAAGAGCAACCCAGCGAAAAGGTCCAACACCACGACAAAATAAGGGCCGTACATAGGCTGGCACAAAACCAGGAAAGTCGAATGCGTTTTCGACTCCATAGTTCATCGCTTCCTGACGAATATTGTTTCCATAGTCTACGGTTGCAATGCCTTGTTTGTGGAAATCCAGCATCGCGGTGACGTGTGTGGCCATGGATTTGCGAGCCTGTTCGACCACCCGTTGAGGATTGCTTTTTTTCTCTGATCGCCACTGGCCCAAAGTCCATCCCGCAGGAAGGTAACCATTAACAGGATCATGGGCGGAGGTTTGGTCGGTAACTAGATCGGGTTTAATCCCCCGCTTTACCAATTCAGGCAGAATTTCAGCGCCATTACCGAGCAATGCCACTGAAGTGGGCCTGCCATTTTCACATGCAGAATTAATCATCTGTAGCGCCTCGTCCAATGAGCTTGCCTTTTGATCGACGTAGCGCGTGCGCAGTCGAAAATCAATGCGGGTTTCGTCACATTCAATACAGAGTATGCTGTAGCCGGCCATGGTTGCCGCCAGTGGTTGGGCGCCACCCATTCCACCTAGACCGCAGGTCAAAATCCATTTTCCATTAGTATCACCGTTAAAATGCTGTCGGCCGGCTTCCACAAAAGTTTCATAGGTGCCTTGGACGATTCCCTGGCTGCCTATATAAATCCAGGAGCCCGCCGTCATTTGGCCATACATCATCAGACCCTTACGATCCAATTCGTTGAAATGATCCCAGTTAGCCCAGGCTGGAACAAGATTGGAATTGGCAATCAACACGCGGGGTGCATCAGCATGGGTATTGAACACACCAACGGGTTTGCCAGATTGCACCAATAAAGTTTGATAGTCTTCCAACTCTCGTAGACATTCGAGAATTTTGTCAAAACTTTCCCAGTCCCTAGCGGCACGACCGATTCCACCATAGACGATGAGCTCGGCTGGATTTTCCGCTACTTCGGCATCAAGATTATTCTGGATCATGCGATAGGCGGCTTCGGTGAGCCAGCTCTTGCAATGCAAAGTAGTGCCGCGTGGTGCGGATACTTTTCTAGTGTTATCGATTCGGGTATTGGCCATTTACTTGTTACTCATTTAAAGCGTTGGGTATTGATCAGTCTGGTACCGTTCTCCCAGGTCGTAGCGATTTCCTGGATATAGCAATACCACGCGGGTAACGATGTGATCATCTTTCCAGGTTCGACGGGTTAATCTGAGACACGGTTGGTCGGTATTTATCTTAAGACTTTGCGCGGTGCGCCGATCCGGCAGGATGGCCTGCACCATGTGTTCCATTTCATCGGGTTTGATTAAATTGATCAAGTATTCTGTTGATGTTTTTGTGCTGAAATTCTGATCGATAAACTCAGGTGCCATTAAAGGATTAACCAATCTATCTTCCAATTGAATGGGAAGGTCGTCTTGCATGTGCACCACTCGCAAATGAAACAGTGGGGTACCGATTTTTACTTGCATATTTTCTGCAAGGGTGCGGCTCGCTTTAACCGTTTTGATTGCTAGCACGTCACTGCGATAATCAAATCCTGCGCTGCGAATTTCGTCGGAGATATCCTGTAAACGAATTAAACTGGCATGACGTGCGGGTTTAGCCACAAAGGTGCCGAGACCATGAACCCGGTCGAGTAACCCTTCCTGGGTTAATTCCCGAAGCGCACGGTGCACGGTCATGCGGCTTACCCCTAACTTACTGACTAGCTCATTTTCAGAGGGAAGGCGCATTTCAGGTGGCCAATGTTTGGCATTAATTTTTTGGCGAATATTATTTTTTATCTGCTGGTATAGCGGCAGCGAGGTATGTTTTTCGAGACTTGATAGGGCTTTATTTGGCATTAGTGTTGGGTTTTTCGCCATTCCCCGCCTTGCATAACGCGGTGGCATCCATTGAGGCCGACATAGTAACTAAGTTCCGCAGGATGCTTGCAATCCCAAAGCACCAGGTCGGCTTTTTTACCGATTTCGATAGAACCAATTTCACTGGCCATGCCTAACGCTTTGGCGGCATTGATGGTAAATCCAGCCAGAGCTTCAAGTGGTGTCATACGAAATAGCGTGCAGGCCATATTCATTATCAAAAGTGGTGAGAATATAGGTGAGCTACCGGGATTGGCGTCAGTGGCCAATGCCATGACAACGCCCTGTTCGCGTAGGGTCACAATGGGTGGTAACTGCTTTTCATTTAAAATGTAAAAGGCGCCGGGGAGTAACACCGCGACTGTTCCTGCCTTGGCAATGGTGACCACATCGTCGGTTGATAAGTATTCCAAATGATCCACTGACAATGCACCACGTTCAGCGCTCATTGCGGCACCACCGAGATCACTCAATTGTTCGGCATGGCATTTTATTGGCAGATTGAAATCGTCGGCCTTGTCGTACACTTTTTCAACCTGATTAAGCGAAAAGCCGATGCCTTCGCAAAAGGCGTCTACCGCGTCCACCACACCTGCGTCTACTGCAGCGGGCAGCATGACATTGCAGACTTGATCAATATAATTGTCCGATCTGCCCGAGAATTCAGTGGGCAGTGCATGGGCGCCGAGAAATGTTCGTTGCAGCCGTAAATTATGACTTCTGCAAAGAATGTCGGCGGCTTTAAGCATGTTAATTTCACTGGTGCTTTCCAGGCCATAGCCGGATTTGATTTCCACCGTGGTTACGCCTTCGGATAGTAGTGCTTGAAGCCGTGGTTTGGACTGTGCGACCAGACTGTCGATGGATGCCGAACGGGTCGCATTGACAGTGGACATAATGCCGCCGCCTTGTTTGGCGATTTCGGCATAGCTCACGCCAGTGAGTCGCCGTTCAAATTCTTCCGCTCGGTTACCGCCATATACCAGATGGGTATGGCAATCAATCAGTCCCGGGGTCAACAGCATGCCCTGGCAGTCATATTGAGTAATCTTTGTGAGACTAAATTCCTCGGGCAAGTCGTTTAGTTGTCCCACCCATTGAATAGTGTCTTCTTGAATGACCATTGCGCCATCTTCTATCATGCCGTAATCCGTTGCCCTAGATAGACGTGCTATTTTGGCATTGTGCAGAAGGGTGCTATTCAACAGCTTGGCCACAGTGAGGATATTTATACTTGTATATACATGTACGGGCTATGGTATAGTGGCTGAAGTTTGATAGCAAGTTTTCCCATGTCTGCTTCTGGTTTCTACTGGTGTCCGTCGGCGCTGTTACACAGCGGATGGGCCAGTGATGTTCTAATAGAAATTAACCAGACTGGACTAATCTCAGATATCCAATCAGAGGTCAGCCAATCTGCGGCGGCTGCGGATTGCACTATGTTGAATGGAACATTGCTACCAGGTATTGCCAATTTACATTCCCATGCTCACCAGCGAGCAATGGCAGGGCTTGGCGAACGTTCTACGGATGATGGAGATAGTTTCTGGACCTGGCGTCAGGCAATGTATCGGACCCTGGTTTCCATCAATCCAGATCAATTATTTAATCTGGCAAGAATGTTGTATTTGGAAATGCTCCAAGCGGGTTATACCTGGGTGGCAGAGTTTCAATATTTGCATCACGATCAACAAGGGGAGTCCTATGCCAATCGTGCAGAAATGACCTTGCAATGTGCCAGGGCAGCAGCGGATGTGGGCATAGGATTTACTGCTTTGCCAGTGCTGTATAACTTCGGAGGCTTTGGTTCTCTGCCTTGGACTGATGGACAAAAACGGTTTGTCAACGACGCCGTTGGTTTTAACCAAATTGTCGAGTCGCTTAAAAATAATCTAGCCAGCGACCAACAATTAGGTATTGCGCCCCATTCACTACGAGCCGTAGATAAAGAATTGCTGCAACAAGTATTGTCACATTGCGAGTCTAATATTCTGGTGCATATTCATATTGCTGAACAAATTAAGGAGGTGGAAGATTGTGTTCAGTGGAGCGGCCAACGACCGGTCGAGTGGCTATACAATCATTTTGAACCTAATTCGCGATGGTGTCTGATCCATGCAACCCACATGAATGATGCAGAAACAAGTCTGGTGCTTGGATCTGGTGCCATTGCCGGCTTGTGCCCAGCTACCGAAGCAAACTTGGGAGATGGTTTTTTTAATGCCATTCAATTTTTTAATCAGCGAGGCAATTGGGGGATTGGGTCAGATAGCCATATCTCGGTTAGTCCCGTTGAGGAATTGCGCTGGCTTGAATATGGTGCAAGATTGTTGAGCGGTCAGCGCAATGTGCTAATACAAACTGCTGGTGAAATGAGTAACAGTGGTGAACAGTTATTGCTACAAGGAGCGAAGGGAGGTGCCATGGCATGTGACAGTGGTTCCGGGGTTATTGAACCCGGAGGCCGTGCTGATTTTATTTGCCTGGATAATGAGCAACCACGTTTGTATGGCCGTGAACAGGCCAATTTAGTGGACAGCTGGATATTTTCCGGTAACACTAACGTGGTATCTGACGTGGTAGTGGCTGGAGCACATGTTATTCGGGATGGTAGACATCGCCATGAGCATGATATTCAACATAAATTTCGCAAAACTATTGATCAATTAGCAGACCAGTAATGAGTAGCACAATAACGATTACCCCGGGTCAACTCGATCTGCACTTGCTGCAAAAAATATACAGTTCAAAAGATAACCTCCAGCTCGATCCGGCTTGTCGCAATAACGTAGATTTAGCTTCGCAGATCGTAACGGCTGCGGCTGAAGGTAGCGCACCGGTGTACGGTGTTAATACCGGATTTGGAAAATTGGCAAATACCCGAATTGATGCCAAGGACGCGGCTACGCTACAGCGTAATTTGATTTTGTCCCATTGCTGCGGTGTAGGTGAACCACTGGATGTGGATATCGTACGCTTGATTATGGCGTTAAAAATAAATTCTCTAGCCCGGGGCGCATCAGGAGTGCGTTGGCAGGTCATTGAGCAATTGGTCAGAATGCTGGAAAAAGGAGTTATACCAGTGATTCCCGGCCAAGGATCTGTTGGCGCATCTGGTGACCTGGCGCCTCTGGCCCATCTGACGGCGGCCATGATTGGCGAGGCACGCGTGCAATACGAGGGTGAGATTATCTCTTCCCAACAAGGACTTGCAGCAGCGGGCCTTGAGCCAGTAATACTCGGGCCAAAAGAAGGCTTGGCTATGATTAATGGTACCCAAGTATCAACTGCATTGGCCCTGGGTGCTTTGTTCGATACCGGGGAGTTGTTGCATTGGGCGTTAATAACCGGGGCCATGACCAGCGATGCAATGATGGCATCTACCGCACCGTTTCGTGCTGAAATTCAGGCATTACGAGGTCATCGTGGTCAGATTGATTCAGGAAACGCACTTCGCTCATTACTGGTGGGCTCAGAAATTCGGGAATCCCATCGTGAAAATGATGCACGAGTGCAGGATCCTTATTGCATGCGATGCCAGCCACAGGTGATGGGAGCTTGTATCGATTTACTACGCAATGCCGCCCAAACATTAGTAATTGAATCCAATGCGGTAACAGATAATCCATTGGTCATTGTTGATCAGGGGGTTATTCTCTCTGGTGGTAACTTCCATGCAGAGCCCGTTGCATTTGCTGCAGATCAGATTGCACTAGCAGTGGCTGAAATAGGTTCCATTACAGAGCGGCGTATTGCGTCTTTGGTTGACCCTGTGATGAGTTATGGGTTGCCTGCTTTTCTTTCCCCTGCACCGGGATTAAATTCGGGTTTTATGATTGCCGAAGTAACTGCTGCGGCATTGATGGCAGAAAATAAACAACGGGCTATGCCATGTTCTGTGGACTCCACTCCAACCAGTGCGAATCAAGAAGACCATGTATCCATGGCTTGTCATGCCGCCCGCAGGCTGGCGGATATGAATCGTAATCTTTGCAGTATTATTGGGATTGAATTATTAGTGAGCGCACAGGGAATTGGGTTTAGACAGCCATTGCGCACCAGCGAAAAATTGCAATCTATCATTTCACAATTGCGTCAACATGTACCGAAGTTAGAAGACGACAGATATATGTCGGATGATCTGGAATCTGCAAGGCAATTTATTGTCAGAGGAGAAGGTCTTTGTGACGTACGAGCGGATTTGCCAAAACTTTATTAACGGATGCAACTTATGAAGAAATCAAATATTTTGCTCATTCTAGTGGCGGTCACCGGCTTCCGGTTCTCCAACCTCTAAATTAAATTCCATGCTTTCTCCGACAAATCTTGAACACTTCAGAACGAAAGGATATGTGGTCCCCGATTATCAATTGCCCGACGATTTATTGGAGGAAATGCGGCTGGCGTACAAACGTCTGATCGATCGTAATGCTGCACTTAGCCCTGATTTCTTACTCGGTCCACATTCAAAGAATCCAGGGTCACAGGGGGTGAAGGGTTCCGCTGAATGGCTTGAATTTGCTACCCATCCAGATTTAATGACTATGGCCGCAGAGTTAATCGGTGATGACATTATTCTGTGGGGTACCACTATATTTGGCAAACCTGCTCATAATGGTAAAGAAACACCTTGGCACCAGGATGGCGATTATTACCCTATTCGTCCCCTAGAAACGTTGACAATTTGGATCGCACTAGATGACGTTACCTCGGAAAATGGGCCCATGCGTTTTATTCCCGGCTCTCATCGAGAGCGAAAAATATTTCCCCATCATTGGGATGAAAATCCAGATTTAACCATTAACCTCGTGTGCAATAGAGAGCACTTTGATCCCGACACAGCAGAACTACTTTTACTTAAAGCAGGACAGGTTTCATATCATGATGTATATATGATTCATGGATCACTGCCCAATAAAACAGACCAGCGCAGAGCTGCATTTATCGTGCGATTAATGCCCGCAAGCAGTCACTATGATCATAAGCTAGGTGAAGAAATCGGAAAAAAGCACAGCGCCCACGATTACGGTCGGCGTCCATTGTTTCTGGTTAGCGGACGCGATGCCAATGGCAGTAATAATTTTAAAATAGGCAAGTAATAGATTGAGACTTCTCACTCAAGTCGGCGGTTATGACTTGTTCTGAGGGTTCTTAGAATATTCGTTATCGGTTAAAGAGCGGAGATACTGAAATATCTGTCGTGCAGTTTTGGGCGTTTTATTCTGTTCTAATTCTCGTCGCGCATTACGAATCATTTGACGCAGGTGTTGGCGGTCCGCGTTGTGGTCGCTAACCAATCTTTCCAATACGTTCTCGTTACCCTGAATCAGTTGTTCTCTCCATTTCTCCAATTGGTGGAATTGCGCGTTTGCCTGTGCCATTGGTCTTTGTAAGCCTGCCAGTTTTTCTATTGCCTCATCCACTGGCTCATCTATCATACGTTTACTGATAAAACCGATTTGGCGTTTCAGTGCGCCCATTGACATAGAATGGGCCTGAATAATTTCATCGCGAATGTATTCGGATAGCGGTAGTTTATTTAGCTGGCTACTGGGCAGGTGTATGAGTTGACGAACAAAGCTTTGAATCGCTTTGAATTCGCGCTTGATTGCGGTTTTGCTTTTATCTTGGGATTCTTCCAATGGTACAGATCGTGCTTATTTTGCCGCAGCCTGTTTGCGCTGTGGCAGCTGAGCTAACACAGCGAGTTTTTGTTCTCTGCTCATAATCAGCCATTCTCGAATTTCATTGGCATTTCGATAGCAACCGACGCAATAGGGCTCATCATCGAATCGACAAACTGCGAGGCAAGGCGACGGAACCGAGTGGTCAATATTTGCGAGTCGACGGATACGTCTTCGCGCTCGTCTTTCCGCAGAATTATCGGATTGGTTGGTCATGACTGATAGGTGGGGATGTTATAGGGTTAATCCAATCAGCTATTTATTGCGCAATTCCTGGGGCAAATGGTAATTGCCTGTTTCCTTTACTTCGAGACCGGCTGATTCTAGGGATTTCACGAATTTCTCGAGGTTAATTCCGCTAATGTCTTTCAGGTGAATCGCCGTGGTGTCTTTCAGAATGAGATGATAAACGTTTCCTTCTTCACCACGGCTTTGTTT
This sequence comes from Phascolosoma agassizii, assembly GCA_035593235.1. Taxonomy (NCBI): domain Eukaryota; kingdom Metazoa; phylum Annelida; class Sipuncula; order Phascolosomatiformes; family Phascolosomatidae; genus Phascolosoma; species Phascolosoma agassizii. The sequence goes on along the minus strand of JAVJHY011195031.1, from coordinate 15,694 downwards.
TGCACTCCGGTCGATAAAATCAATATGCCCCAGTTGCACATTAAATGAAGGATCAATTGTGTCATCAGGGGATTGCCAGCTGATCATATTTTGGTCTGCCCGAATGACCCATTCGCCGTTATTATGGCTAAGTTGCCATGATTGATACAGGTAGTATCCACCAGTTGCAACCAATGCGAGTCCGGCAATCGTCACAGCCATGGGTTTACCTTTGGTCAAGGCATATCCGAGTATCACAATGCCCGCCAAGGCAATAACTAGCCCCCAGATCTGTTGTTGGCGGGCAACGGCTACTGCGCTACTGACAAATTCAAATGGCAGGGGGAATGGTCTATTATTGTGTTGAGTGCTAATTATAAGATGCCCAATCCTTCCAGGGGAGTCAACAACCATTGAACAAGCGACCAGTTATTCGAATATTTCACAATATGGCCCGTTCAGGGGGCACTATGGTCAGTAAATGCATTGGCGCCATGGATAATATTCGATTATTTAGTGAAATTCACCCAGCGGCAAACCGGGTGGAATATCTAAATGTTACCGATCAGGCCCACCGCTGGTATGGCTTGGTTGGGGAGGACGAAGTTGCTGCAAATTACGAGTTTGTTGATGGTATCGAAAAAATACTACAACGTTGCGAGGCATCTGGGTATCAGATGGTTTTGCGGGACTGGGCAGTAATCGACTTTCTCGGAAAAATATTAGTTGAAGAACCCAGTTATAAACATCGTCTAAACGCCGTTCTGGCGGCACAGTTTGACATCCACGAAATTTCCCTGGTGCGCCACCCCCTAGATCAATGGTTCAGTACAAGTCGATTAAAAATCTATACCGATAAACTGGATAGCCAGCAATTTTTTTACGGTTATTTGAAATACGTAAAGGCCAGCGCGGGAAACTTCGTTCGATATGAAGATTTTACGCGAGATCCTATGGTAGTAATGCGACAAATATGCGATCAATTGGCGTTGCAGTTTGATCCAGAATTTATCAATCGATGGTATTCCAACCAATGTATTGCCGGAGACAATAAAAAATCGTCCCGCGGTAGCAAGGGTGAGAATGCAAATGCAATCAGACCACTACCAAGAAGGGAAGTTGATCGGGAAATGACACAGCGAGTTACCTCAGACCCAAATTATTTGGAAATCGTACAGTTGCTCGACTATTGATGATTGCGGTGAAAAAAATTCTGCAATAACATTTTGAACCACTCGCCCTGAAGCGCATCGTGCTGGTCTATTAGTTGGTCCTGCTGCTGTTTGCTCTGGGAGCCATTAATGTCGTACATCGCCCAATCCGCATTTTGCCAGCGTTTGAAAATAGGTGCGGTCACCTCAGGATGAAATTGCAGTCCAATAACATTGTCTCCATAGCTAAAGGCCTGGTTTTCAAATCGTTCACTCGAAGCCAGACAGCAGGCCCCTTTTGGAAGTGTGAATTCCTCGAAATGGGCTTGGGTGACATAGAATGGATCAGGAATCCAACCCTTTGCGGAATCCGTTGGACGAATTGGGTAGTAGCCAAATTCGCATTCCTCTGGATTTCGTGACGCCACTTTGCCACCTAGACTGTGAGCAATGAGTTGTCCACCAAGGCAAATTCCGATGATCGGAATATCTTTTGCCATGCTGCTTTCGATATAACGTAGCTCGTCCAGTAGGAAAGGATACTTGTCTGTTTCCCCTACATTATGACTCCCACCATAGATGATAAGTCCTGCTACATCTTCTCCAGGATCATCAAGTTGTTCGCCCTGAAAGGGACGTGCAAGTTGCCGATCAAATCCAAGATCACCAATATGGGTCCACGCCAGATCGTCTTGCTGGTTATCATGATGGTCTATAAATATAATTTTTTGTTGCATAGTTTTGGTTGAATCAAACTACGTTGAATTATGACAACAAATATCCGATAAGTGTAATGATTAAGCCGCATGTGCCTGTTGGACACGTTGCCAGGCGGTCTGTATTTCATGGGTTTTTTCGTTGGCCAGTCGTATCATTTCTTCAGGCAGGCCTTTAGATACTAACTTATCAGGATGGTGTTGGCTCAATAATCTACGGTAGGCTTTGCGAATTTCCGGCAATGGTGTTTCAGGTTTAACACCGAGGATCGCATAGGCATCTTTGATGTCAGGAATTCCGTTATTTTGCTGTGCATGGGCGCTGCCACGAATCTGATCGATCAGTCGATCCAGTTCGGATTGGGCAAACCCTAATCTTTGGCATAGCGCTATCAATAACTTGTTTTCTGCAGAATCTAATTTATTGTCTGCAAATGCGGCCTGCACTTGAATTTCAAGAAACATACGCAGCAGTGTTGTTCGGCGATGGCATTCAATCTTGAACTGGTTAACAATAGAATCGAAGTCAAAATCAGCTTCTTTACCCTGATTAAAAAGTGAGCGAGCTAACTTACGCTGGTCGGCATCCAGATCCATCTCCCGCATCAAGGCATTGGCAAGTTCGATTTCCTGCCTGCTTACTTCGCCATCAGATTTGGCCATATGCCCCATTATGGAAAAGGTTGCAGTAAAGAAAGCGGCCTGGACTCGGTCCTGGCTGCCAGGCAGGGGTTGATGCCCGCTGGATTTTATCCGGCCATCATCGAAATTATGACCAAAAGAAGCGCCCAATAACGCGCCAAGTGGCCCACCCACCATAAACCCTAAGGTCCCACCGATTAATTTGCCCCACCATGCCATCTTGATTGCGTGCCCTTGGAAATTGTTTTGTCCTGTGCGGACAGGTAATGACAGTGTATATGGAATCCCTGGATTGAAATACCAGAGCCAAATGAGAATATTTACTTCAAAATGGTCCTAAATTGTTGAAAATTGGCGGCTACACCCCATGTAAAGGCGGCTCAGATGTTGTATCATCGCGCCCTCATTTTTCAGGGCCCCAACAGGATCCCGGAGCCCGACAATCAGGCGTCAGACAATTCACGTTTACGCCTGTTTATTTGACCTAAACCGTAGTGAACGTCATGACAGACTTAAGCAAATATAGAAATATCGGAATTTTCGCCCACGTAGATGCGGGTAAGACAACTACTACTGAGCGAATTCTCAGTCTGACTGGAAAAATACACAAGATCGGTGAGGTGCACGATGGCGAGGCCACAACTGACTTCATGGATCAGGAGCGTGAGCGTGGAATTACTATTCAGTCTGCGGCTACCAGCTGCTTCTGGAAAGATTTTCGTTTTAATATCATCGACACCCCGGGCCACGTTGACTTCACTATTGAAGTCTATCGTTCGCTGAAAGTTCTGGATGGTGGCGTAGGCGTATTCTGTGGATCTGGTGGTGTTGAACCACAATCTGAAACCAACTGGCGTTATGCAAATGATTCTGGTGTTGCAAGAATTATTTTTGTTAACAAGTTGGATCGGATGGGAGCGGACTTTTACCGAGTTATTGATCAAGTAGAGAAAGTATTGGCTGCCAAGCCTATGGTGATGGTATTGCCAATTGGCATCGAAGAAGATTTTAAGGGGGTGATCGATTTGTTGACTCGAACCACTTATATCTGGGATGACTCAGGTGATCCAACTAAATTCCATACCGAAGATGTGCCTGCTGATATGGTCGACACAGTCGAAGAGTATCGTGAGAAGCTCATTGAACTAGCATTGGAGCAAGATGACGATGCAATGGAGCAGTACCTCGACGGTACAGAGCCTGAGCTCGACACCATCAAAGCCTGTATTCGTAAGGGCACAATCAACTTGGATTTCTTTCCCACTTATTGTGGGTCTGCGTTCAAGAATAAAGGTGTGCAGCTGGTGTTAGACGCCGTGATTGATTATTTACCAAGTCCAACTGAAGTCCTACCGCAGCCTGAGGTAGATCTTGAAGGAAATGAAACTGGCAATTTTGCTATCGTCGATATCGACAAACCATTGCGCGCATTGGCCTTCAAGATTATGGATGATCGCTATGGTGCTTTAACCTTTATACGGATTTATTCGGGCAAAATTGCCAAAGGCGACACCGTGCTCAATACCTTTACCGGTAAGACCGAACGTATTGGTCGTATTGTCGAAATGCATGCCGAGTCGAGGGAGGAACGAAATTCCGCACAGGCTGGGGATATTGTTGCTGTGCTGGGGATGAAAAATGTTCAAACTGGCCATACCCTTGCGGATGAAAAAAATCCAGCCACTCTGGAGCCCATGGTGTTTCCGGATCCGGTCATTTCCATGGCAGTATCGCCTAAAGATAAGAGCGCATCTGAAAAGATGGGTGTTGCTATTGGTAAGATGGTTGCTGAAGACCCTTCATTCCGTGTTGAAACCGATGAAGAAAGCGGTGAAACAATTTTAAAAGGAATGGGAGAATTACATCTCGATATCAAAGTGGATATCTTGCGCCGTACTCATGGTGTAGATGTCACTGTGGGCAAACCCCAGGTGGCATATCGCGAAACCATCACCCAACGGATTGAAGATTCTTATACCCATAAGAAGCAAACCGGTGGTTCTGGTCAATTTGGTAAGATTGAATATGTGATCGAGCCGGGTGAGGCAAATAGCGGCTATGTATTTGAGTCTAAAGTAACCGGCGGTAATGTACCGAGGGAATTCTGGCCAGCTATCGACAAGGGTTTTAGAGACATGATGCTAGAAGGTGTTCTGGCGGGCTACCCTTGCCTAGATGTCAAGGTTGTTTTGATGGACGGTGCTTTCCATGCGGTTGACTCATCTGCAGTTGCTTTCGAAATCGCAGCTAAATCTGCTTATCGTCAATCTATGCCGAAAGCGTCGCCATTATTACTTGAGCCCATTATGAAGGTCGACGTATTTACCCCGGAAGACCATGTTGGTGATGTGATTGGTGACCTAAACCGTCGTCGTGGCATGATTAAATCTCAGGATGCAACACCAACCGGGTCTCGGATTAAAGCAGATGTGCCGCTTTCTGAAATGTTTGGTTATATCGGAGATTTGCGTACCATGACATCTGGCCGTGGCCAGTTCTCAATGGAGTTCGAACAATATTCACCTTGTCCGAGGAATATTTCTGATGTGGTCATCGCGGAGGCCAGAGAGCGGGCAGCGAAAAAATAGTAACACTGTGTCATGCAGTGCCCACTGAAAACCCCGACTTGTTCGGGGTTTTTTGTGTCTGGGTGATACACTTTCTAAATGGCTAACCAAAGCATCAATAAGGACCAACGAAATGCCCTAATAACAGCCTGTGGAGCCCATGCTATACAGGATGGGCTGGTGGCTCTGCACTATGTATTGTTACCGATTCTGGCCCAGGTTTTCGGCTTAAGTTATGCCCAAGTTGGGTTGTTAAAGGGTCTCAGCACCAGTGCGATGACGTTATTGGAGTTGCCGTCTGGCGTTCTTGCTGAAACAAAAGGGGTGAGACCGTTGATTGCATTTGGCCTGATTGGCGCAGGACTTGGTTATTTAGGCGTGGCTTACTCCACCAGCTATCTTGGTATTGCATTTTGTTTTCTAATATCTGGATCAGGTGCTGGATTTCAACATGCGCTTTCTTCGTCGTTATTGGTCGATCACTACAGCGGCAGCTCCCGTCGACGTGCCTTGGGTCACTATAACGCCGCTGGAGATGCAGGGAAATTGGGATTTACCGGCTTGTTCAGCGTCGCTGTCGGTGCAGGTATCGCCTGGGATCATGTGGTGGTCATGTCAGCTATTTTATCCATTGGCTTTGGATTGCTGGTATTCAAACAGATTGGCACGAAGCGAAATGCAAACGAATTAACGCCAGATTCAGAGTTAGTTAAGAGCAATAACCGCTGGGGCGTATTAAATCGGAAACATTTCGGCAGTTTGTGCTGCGCAATATTACTCGATAGTTTGGTGCAAACGATTTTCCTTACTTTTCTAGGATTTTTATTTATCGCGAAGGGAACCGATGAAGTTACCGCAGGTTTTGCCGTGGTAATCGCCTTGAGTGGCGGGATGGTTGGAAAGTTTTGCTGTGGTTATATCGCCGCTTATCTGGGTGATCGAAACACATTTATCTTGCTACAAATATTTACCATGATTGGACTGGCAGCATTAATTCTCCTTCCGGCGGGATTTTTATTAGTGATATTGCCAATAATTGGGCTCGCTGTGCAGGGAACATCTACGGTGACCTATGGTTCTGTCGGAGATTTTATCAGTGAACACAGACAGTCTAGAGGGTATGCATTGGTTTATAGTGTGTCCAATACTGCATCTATAGCAGGACCATTATTATTTGGCATCCTGGCTGATCAAGCTGGTCTTAATTCTGCTATGTGGACCATGTTGATGTTGACTGCCTTGACCATTCCTTTTTCTATGGTGCTTTCTGGCCGTCAAGCCTCGATAAAGATTGCATAGTGAGGCCAGGCGCGCCGAACTACATACCAATAAGTTAATCTGAGAAAAAAGTGCGTGCTTTGGCGAACGCACGATGTCCAATTTTGTATCCCATTTTACGACCTGGTATATCGTCTCCTGGCGGATGAATGCCGCCATAAATTCTTGAAAGACTGCACTCGTCCGCAGCGTCTTGGTAGGTAGCCCACTGCAATTGAAGCGATTGCGAAGGTCCTTTCTCAAACACCAGGTAGTTGTTTCTGGGAATTTTGAATATGCCAAGCCCGCCGGGGAAAAATGCGGATCCGGTGATTAATGTCATCACTTCTGCGGCAGCACGACTATAGGTGCTGTGCCCGGAAACGTAGCCTGCGAAGGGAGGGGTAACAAAATTGGGGCGCTGATAAGGCCACCAATCTCCGCATAATATCCAGCCAACCCCAGCCACGTCCGTATCGAGATCTTTGACAAATGTTGGGCCGCGCCAGGCTTTAATCGCGATGTCGCTTGAGCGTGCATGGTTCTCGGTAACAAGATGACGATGACGGCCTCCTGGCGCAGAGGAGATCTGGTCGATTAATTCGATTACACCAGGTTTAAGGTTAATGCCATCCGGGTGAAAGAGAGGAAGTTGCGGGTCACTTGACTGGCCTTGTTCACAAAGGTGGCGAATTGCTGATATCGGTCGAGTGTAGTCATACCAACCTTTATTACTCCAGGCAGCAATGGCCACATCGTGCATTGCTCCTCCCATGGCAAGATAGGCTCGAACATCCCAGCTGAGGGGATCGAGCAACGAACCCTTGCCTTCGAATTTTTTAATCAGGGACGGTTGATCTGAAACAATATTTAGAATGGTGAACCAGTGGCCAGGTGGTGTTTCTGAATTTGGACCATCGGCCCAGAATTCTGCAAGTACACGGTAATAATCTGCCGCCGGAATCAGCAATGGCTCATAGGGCTGTCCGGTTACCGGATTTACCCCATGGCCATTTCCGTCGTTGGTGCCAAGAGTATTGTTTCCGCGACTTGCCGGACTGATATCGAGTAATACGCCATCAGCTGGATCTAAAGCGCCGCTCCATTCGATAACCTGCTCAAATCCAGACTTGTATTTCTGCCGGGACGCCTGGTTTCCAGTTAATAACGGGGGTGCACCCGGGTCCAGGTAGACTTTATATAATTGATTGTCCCGACGATAGCTTGTCACATCTGCAGCGGTTAATGAAAACGGGGTGACGTTGCCCCACTCAGGACCCACAAAAGCGGGGTAACCATCGCTGCGTAAGCCAGACTGACCGACAAATTGCGGAATATATAATGGTTGCCATCTGTCAGGATGACTTACATTGGGGTTCCCGGTTTTTGTGGGGTCCAGCGAAGCGTTAACAGATTGGTAATGTAAATTAGCATAACCGCCTGCTTCATTAGCGCCGTCTGCTGCCCCATACTGTATGATGCTGTCAGCAATTCGATTGCCCAGGGCTGCCGGCGAATCTCCCGATTGCTCAATAAAGTTTATGTCATAGCCCAAATCAGACATTTTTCGATTCAACGCAGTTTCGGTTTGAGCGACATTTGGAGAATTCTTAAATCGCCAACTTAGCAGACGATACATCGCGTAGCTGATCGCAATGTGACGATCTGATTCAATACTAGCGCTACTTACTCTTTCCTGATGGATCAGCTGCCTGGCGTTTTGATCAAATGCCGCCCAGGCATCCCACATCGCTACTGAAGTGTGAAAAAGATTACGCGCATGTACCGTGGGACGCGCTTCATCCAGGCGAATTGCCGCCAACAACTGTTCATTCCACTGTCTCGCAATGGAATGGCTCTGCTGGGCATTGACTGATCCTGAGACAATGACCAGGAAAATAATCAGAATTGTTTTCATTTAAAGAGGTAATTGATTTTATGTTCCGGCTCGGATAACGTTATTGGATGACTATTGGATTTTACCGCAATGACTCAAACAGTTTTCAGCACTGCAATTGAAACGCCAATTGGTCCTTTGGTATTGGTGCAAGAAGGAGAGGGGTTGGTCCAAGTGAGATGGGGTACTGTGCTAAAAGATCAAACCACTGCGTTATTGGACCAGGCAAGGGTTCAAATGCATGATTATTTTGCAGGCCAGCGACATGAATTTGATTTACCGCTGAACTACAAATGCAGGTCCTATCAAAAACGAATATGCGAAGAAATGTTAAAAATCCCCTATGGTGAGACGGCGACATATGGTGAGCTAGCTGCAGCCACGGAGTCTTCGGCCCAGGCAGTGGGAAATGCCTGTGCGGGAAACCCGTTTCCTGTCATTGTTCCCTGCCACCGGGTATTGGCAGCTCAAGGCCTTGGGGGATATTCCGGTGATGGTGGAATTGAAACCAAGATAGCGCTGCTGAAAATTGAAAGTTCTGTTCCCTGGTTAATTTAAGATTGCTCTGCTGGTTAGGTCAATCTATCAGATTCATATGGTCACCGTATATTCCGCACAGGAAGTGGACACTAATGAAACGATCTAATCCCTCGATCAGTTTAACCAAGATATTCGCTTTATTAATACTTACAGTCAGTGGGAATGCATTTACTCAGCCGGTTGCGCAGTCATTGGATATTGAAAACAACTTTTGTGACCACGAGCCAAAACATTTGCTCTGTTCCACCATTCCCAATGACGTGTCAGATTTTAGTGCTTCTTTGGTGTATACCTTAATTGAAAAAAATGCCCAAAGTCCATTTGATCTGTTTTCTTGGCAGACCTTTGTTGGGTTAAATTGGCCCCTGAGGGAAGATGGCAGTGCGAGTACCGAACCAATTGGATCTTCTCCAGAAGCGCCCAGAGCGTGGCAACGATATACAACAATAGACGATTTATTTGAGCGATCCAAGCCAGGGGATTGTTCACAAAATCGAGAAAGTGGTGCGACCCTTAATTTAGGTCAATTTGTCCAGGCAGGTGGTGACCCATTGGTGGATCAGGCTGGAAACTACGTGGTTTTTGACAGCAGAGTGAATCATGTGATGGAAGCTTATATCAGAGAGAATCAGCTGCATCGAGCTGAGGGACAAAAGAAGTTCGCAGCCTCTGGGAAACAAATCAGTTTTCCCAAGGGTCACTATCAAAATCCTGAGTTCAGAATAGGGGGTAGTCAGGGCGCTATGGCGATTAAAACCGCCTGGCGTATCTTCAAACTACACGACCGGGATGCCAAAATCCGTTTCTTTACACGGGATAGTTTGGTGGAAGTGGATGCTGGTCAAAGTCTAACTGGAAAACCTATTTGTATTTTAGCAACGTTGGGATTGGTCGGAATGCATATCGTACATCGCACGGAAAGTGGTAATGGGGGAGATTGGATCTGGACAACTTTTGAGCACGCGGACAATGCTCCAATGGCAGATAATGCCCGGGGTCCTAATAATATTTTTGCCGAACAATTGTTTGAAGATGGATGTAAGGTGCCGAAATCCCATCAAGGTCAATATTCCTTTTTTAATCCGCAATGCGAACATTGTAAAATTAATGCAGGCGTTCAATTATCCAAAGATCTATTAAAATGGGCCGACAAAATGCCTTACGCCCGTTCCCAATGGGATTCGCCAATACCTCCAAATCAAGTGGCTCGATGCTGGTCACCCTCCATTGGGACTATGGAAATTAACAAAGTTTGGCAACAGAAACTAAGCGAGACGGTATGGCAGCACTACAGTTTATCCACCACACAATGGAGGGGTGCCAGCAAAGGTCCACTGTTTCCTAATGGGGAAGTACCGCGCTACCTGACTAATTCAACTATGGAAACATTTATTCAATCAGCGCCCAAAGGTAGCTGTATGGGTTGTCACAGTGTTGCCCGGACCAGCGCCGGACAATGGGCAAATTTTAGTTTCGTTTTCTTCTCCGCAGAGGAGATAGAATAGAATATGGCTCTATTATGTGCCTTTAAGAGTGAACTCAAATTGGATTCAACAGTCCTAAATCTACCAATACACGCAATATATAGCCAAAGGGTCGTGCCATGCTGAATAAACGAATATCTAAAATCGGTCTTTTGTGGGCTTTGATTTTCCTGAGCGGAGCGACCTTCGCTTCTGGTGGCGGGAATTTTCTCGAGGATGGTTCTACCGCTCGAATTGATCGATTATATGAAAAAGGAAAAGGATATTTTTACAGCAGCACCATTGCAGGGGCCCCACTTAAATACTGTGTCCGCCAGGGGGATTTGGCGAAGCCGGTTACTTTTCAGTCGTTAAAACCATTCAAGAATGCTTCACCGGAGGCGCTTTCCGAGAGTTTGGTTAATTGTGCGCAGCCAGATAGCCTGATCGAAAGTGTTCTGCAGTCAGATCAGCTGACAGCGGTATTGTATTACCTCAACAAACGATATCGATTGTCTATCTATCAAAACGGTTAGCTTACTCTTGGGGCTGCTGTTTCTAATCGAGAAGCAAGGGGTTTTTCCAGTCGAAAAACAATGCAATGAATAGCACTCCGTATTCGATAAGAAGAATTTGTGTGGGAATGTTGTATAACTCGAGAGTGCTACTTTGCAGATAGGTACCGGAAATGTAGGACAACAATAAACAGAAGGATGCTGTCCATGCCCAACGTGATGGGGTCAGTACGGCAAAAGGCAGAATCCAACTAAGGTACCAGGGGTTAATAACGGCAAGACAAAGTAAAAATCCACCGAAAATTCTGTCTGCGCGAAGTTCGGTTATTGGATATGCGGCAGGCTTTACCTTAAGAATAAACAAAAAATAGGTAAGACAAGCACCGCTGAAAATTCCTAACAGCGCTAGCTTGGTTAGATTAAAGCCGGCGAAAGGAATGAGCCAAGGGTAGAGCGGGGAATTGAATATCCAACCGTTGGCCATTGCCCGTAGCCCATGGGGATACCAGATTAAGGTGCTGTCAAAAATCCAGGTAATCATACAGACAGTGCCTGCGAGTGAAATGAGACCATACAGTAAAAACTTCCATTTTCGTTGATAAATAAACAGGAATGGGATGAGCAGTAACGCAAAAATCTTTGTTCCCAGTGCAATTCCAAGCAGCAGTCCGGTTAATCCTGGTCGATTTTGCAGTGTTGTTTTTAGCGCGGCGACCAACAACAGAACAGCGACAATATCAGTATGGGCGGTAAAGGCGAACTCTTTTATCAGTAAAGGCGACCAGGCGTACAACAGAATGTAGTTGTTGCGTCGGATTGACCAGAGAAGACATATGACTCCGATGTCGGCACTTGCCGAAATTATTTGTAAGGGCCAGATTGCACCAGGATCGACGAAATAGGTGCCGGTAAATATCCACTGACAAACTGGACCGTATATTGTCGAGATGTCCGGATAGCTGATGCGGGAAAGGATAGACTGAAACATGCTTGGCACATTTTCATCCCAAAAAAATTCCGCTGGCGCCTGAGAATAAGGATCGCCCGTTACCGCCATTCGATATCCATCCCAAAGATAACGATAAAAATCGTCTTCAAATATCGGTTGCCCCAATACACCCAGCAGTCGAAATAGAATGGCACTGCAAATAATCCAGACAAATGGTATTTGTCGCTCTAACTGTTGAAATTTCATTACAACAACAACAGTTAAGCCCACACATACTGCGCTTAGTATAAAAAAGGGCATTAATGTTAAGCCCCGGTCACTATGAGACATTACGCTCATAACACCAAAGCAACCCGCGCATGCTACAGTTGCCGACGCCAGCAGGGTTGTTAATGAATTAGACTGTATGTGATTCATCTAACAGTTTTTGTTAATGGAACTATTGTGGTTCCCGACTATCCAAGCCTCTATGTTTCACAACCGACATATTACCGTCATTGTTCCCGCTTACAACGAAGAACTTGCCATTGAGGAAGTTTTGTTGGGGTTAAAAAATTTGACCAATGAATCAGGAAACGTTCCATTGGTAGACCAAATAGTGGTTTGTGATAATGGCTCAACGGATAGGACCGCTAAGATCGCTTCGGCTTGTGATAGTAGTGTCGTGTATGAACCCATTGCTGGATATGGCGCAGCCTGCCAGGCTGGACTTGCTTCTTTGAGTTACAGTGATATTGTTGTTTTTGTCGATGCCGATCGATCAGTGGTGGTGCCCCAATTACCTGGTTTGCTCACTCCGATTGTGGCGGGTGCCGACTTGGTGATTGGTAGCCGTGTGTTGGGGCGGTGTGAAAAAGGCGCTCTAACGTTTCCACAAAGAGTTGGGAATGCCCTGGCAGCATTTCTAATACGGCATCTCTGGAGGGTGCAAGTCACGGATCTAGGACCGTTTCGCGCCGTTACTTCTGACGCGCTGGAAAAAATTGATATGCAAGATCGTCGTTTTGGATGGACTGTTGAAATGCAAATACGCGCGATCCAAGAAGGGCTGCGTATGGTGGAAGTGCCAGTATCGGCGTTACGTCGAATTGGAAAATCAAAAATCAGCGGTACCGTTAACGGTGTTGTCACCGCAGGGATCGATATTATTGGTACCGTGGTTCGATTGTTTTTAATCGAACACCATGTCTATGCTGGAAATCGATTTGCATCTCGTTAGAAAATACTGTCCGCATCTATTCACTGGTTTTATCCTGATTTTTTTGTCCGTCCCATTTGGCACGGTATTTGGGCTTTCTTTTTTTTCGACAGGTCCAGAGCAAGATCCTGATAATTACTGGTCGACCCATTCATCTGGCAGTGAGGAAAGGGTAGAACACGATATCTGGCAATCCATTCTGGATGATTACTTAGTGGTAGATTCGTCGGGTATAAACCTGTTTGATTACGAAGGCTTGCAGATAAGCGCTGACCCCAGACTCGATGCGTATATCGATTCGGTAGCAATGATCGACCCATTGGCGTTGTCACGGGATGAGCAAATGAGCTATTGGATTAACCTTTACAACGCGCTCACAATAAAATTGATAGTAAAAAATTATCCGGTCAATTCCATTACCGAGCTTGGTGAATCCGTGTTGAGTCGGGGCCCGTGGGACGATTATCTGATAACGATTAATAACAGATCGCTGAGTTTAAATGATATTGAACATCGAATTCTAAGGCCATTTTTTAATGACTATCGAATTCATTTTGCGGTGAATTGTGCCAGCTATGGCTGCCCAAATTTATCTGTTGAAGTATTTACTGCGTTGAATCTGGAGTCATTACTGGATAGGCTGATAAGAGAATACCTGGCACATCCTCGCGGTTTGCAATTTATCAAGGACCAGCTGCACTTGTCCAGTATATTTCAATGGTACCAAACGGACTTTGCAGAAAACCCTCAACAGCTATTACAGCTCATTGTCCAATACGTCCCCCCTGAAATGGTGAATCGGGTAAAACAATACACTGGCGAAATCGAGTATCACTATGATTGGCGACTCAATGGTATTTAGTAAAACTATTAGGGTATCTCTAAAAATAGTGATTTTTTCGCGAGAACAAGTAAGCACCGCACGGAGAACCACAGTGTACATATAGTACATGCGGATACGAGTACGGAGCTGACGCTGTTATCGTGGGAAAAGTGCACTTTTAGAGGTGCCCGTTAGTTGTTCCAGCGAAGTCTGTATAATCCATTAATCCCACCGTCAGACGTAAAATAAATATTGCCGTCAGGCCCCACGGTAACCCCAGCGGGTCGGCCCCAGCGGGCGCCATCTTCAAGCTGAAAACCATACAACAAATCGTGTACTCCAATAGCGTGCCCATCTTTGAATTCGACCCGGACTATTTTTGGTGGCCGCCGACTTGAAGGCGTCCCTAGGCCTTTAGGTGCATCCGCTGTAGCCCAGGAACCATGCAAGGCAACGATGGCGTCTCCCTGGTAGCGGGAGTCTTCTTGGTTTTTCAGGAAAGTTACGTCTAGCGGTGAATTGTGTGGCGGAAATAATGCCTCGGGTACCGTCAATGTAGAAACACCGCGTGGTGGTTCGGAATCAATACAGTCATCACGAATAAACTTTTCGCCATCATATTGATACCACGGCATGCCATGAAAAGAATTTTCTGATATACGAACGAATTGCTCTGGAGGTTGTTCATATCCCATATGGTCTGGACCATTATTGCTGGCATATATCGCACTGCCATCTGGAAGCCAATCAAACCCTACTGGATTGCGCAAACCAGACGCGAATGGCAGCAAAGAGACAGGATCATTGCTTTGAACAACTTGGAATATTCCACCTCGACGATCTTTAAATGGGTAGGAATCGTTTAGCCATTGATCACTACAATTACCGGCAATACCCAGGCTCACATACAAGTTCCCATCAGGACCAGATTTTAGTGTGCGACTCGAATGTCCTTGTCCACCAGGTAAATCCACCAGCTTTTTAAATTGAGCTGGTTCAATAAACTCGATGCTTTGGTCGTAATCAGTCACTAATATATCATTTGTTCGAGCCACGTATATTTTTCCGCCAGCAACCACCACACTATGCGGGTATCCATCCAATTCAGTGAGAAGATGCGCATTCTGATAGGGTGGATCGAGCCAGTAAACCTGTCCTGACTGGGAACCAATCATCATTCTTTCACCGATGAAGTGAATGATTCTAGGTGCTTCTAATTGAAAGTTGAGCGCCTCAAGGGAAAGGTGAGAGTCAATGACGATGGGAAAAGTGTATTGACCGATTGTGAACTTCTTTGTAATTAGATCAGGCTGCGTTGCATAACTAGCGACCAAAACTAAATTAAGTCCAATGCCCGATAAAAGTCGTACTAGTTTAGTAGTCAGCATCAAAGCTATCCATTGGGTGTTACGTCATAAAGGGTGTAAACATTATATGGTAATCCCAGGGCAAATTTATGGTGGGGGTTGGCATAGCGGTACCACTCGATTTACCAGTAATTTATTACCAAATTGTAAAAATTTGGAATCCGAGGAATCTTATTGACAGTCTTGTGGTCTCTATAAGTGGATGCAGTAAATTATCGACATTGCATGAGCAATTAATCATTTTGTGCTGTGGAATACCAGCGATGATTGGGTTGCCTTGTTAGAGTTTGCTGTTGTCCATCTTCCTCTCGTTGTATTTTGTGCCGGGGCCCACTACTCCCCCGGCACTTTTTTTGTATTGGGAGTGCTAAACAAATTTAGCCACGAGCCAATAAACTATTCACTCGACTTGTTGCGAGCGTAGCTCCCTATAGTCAATCCCTGAACAACGATGGAGAAGATAACGATTATGTAGGTAATGACAAGAAACACATCGCGCTCCATTCCATGGGGCAACGACAGTGCCAGTGCTACCGAAATGCCGCCGCGCAGCCCACCCCATGTGAGAATTTTTATCGTATGTTGGCTGAATTGCTGTGACAGGAACTTTCTTAGAAAGAATATGGGTGC
>JAVJHY011193978.1:0-14798 GCA_035593235.1 Phascolosoma agassizii | reverse complement strand
GACCGGCTTTGCTATCGAAGATCATCTATTGTAGACGACTGTGTTTCGCCGCTAACCGACTGGGTTTGCTATTCAAATCCCAGCGATGCGCTGCAAATCATTACTATCTATTGAATTTTCGGCACTCTACGAACGACTGTTAGTGCCGGTGTAAAAGCACGGGTATGTGCATGTGCCGTAGCCATACGGAACGGGCTGGCAGGAGCCACTCGGGTTCTGTCGCAGCAAGTCAGAGTCTGCTAAATTTATGAGCTTACAGTTCGACAATCGGAAGTAAGATTGCTTTTTTCATACATTTAGTATAATTCTGCGCAGCCCAATAGTGATCGTGCATATTAGTTGAAAATACGAATTCAGGTCAAAGCCATGTACGTACATCAACGCGCGTTGATCCAGCGTCATGACCCCGTTTCGAATAGCTTGCGTGAGCACAGTCGCCGGGTGGCATTGACGAATCCTCGTAACCACGAAGATCCGTCGCCACCACAATAAATTGATCAGCAAGTTGCGCAGCGATTAGGTGTCTGATGACATGCATATAGCTTGATGACTTCGAATAATCGTGATGCCTAGACAGTCAGTCCGAACACGAGTTCAGCAAGAAAATACATTGCGCCAAAGCTAACGCAGACGGCAATAATGTTTAGCCAGAATCCCGCTTTGACCATGTCGCCGAGATGCAGATCTTCATAGGAGAAGACAATAGCGTTAGGCGGTGTTGCCACGGGCATCATAAAGGCCATGGAGGCTGCCAGCGCAGCTGGAATGACCAGCATCTGCGGGTCGATGTTCAGCCCAACCGCCACGGCTCCAAGTATAGGTAAGAATGTGGCTGTAGTAGCGGTATTTGATGTGATTTCTGTAAGGTATACGATAGCAATTAATATGAATGCTACAAGCACCCATGTGCTGACATCAAAACCGGCTACCTGCTGGCCGATCCATTCCGCTAGTCCTGTAACCTTGAAACCCGTTGCGAGCGCAAGACCGCCACCGAACAGGATCAATACCCCCCAGGGTACTAATCGCGCGGCATCCCAATCCACAGCGAAATGACCTTTTTCACGGGAAATTGGCCAAGCAAACAATGCAAGTGCTGCGAGCAAGGCGATCGTAGTGTCGTTAATCGGCAATCCGGTTATGGCGACCAGTTGCTTGCGTAGAATCCAACCAAACGCTGCACACAGGAACACCGTTGCGACCACTTTCTCGCCTTTAGACATCGGTCCCAACGCCGCCAATTCAGATTTTATGACGCTACTAGCATCGCCAATCTGCAAATGCCGCGCCGGAAAAATCACCTTGGTGAGCATAATCCAGGCAATTGGCAACATGATAAGTACAATCGGTATGCCAAACTGCATCCAGGTGAAGAAATCGATCTGGATGTCATAGGTACTTTGAAGAAAACTTGCCAGCAGCGCGTTAGGTGGGGTACCAATGAGTGTGCCTACTCCACCGATTGAAGCAGAATAGGCAATGCCAAGCATCAATGCAACGCCGAAATTTCGTAACATGGATTTATCTTTGGTTTTTTGTCCAATAAACCCAATGACTGAAATGCCAACTGCGAACATCATGATGGTTGTGGCAGTATTGGAAATCCACATGGAAAGGAACGCTGTCGCTAACATGAAACCGGCAATAATACCGCCTGGGCTGGTGCCAACGACACTGACGATCTTTAACGCAATACGCTTATGTAGACCCCAACGTTGCATTGCTGCGGCGAGAATGAAGCCGCCAAGAAACAGAAAGATCAGTGTGTGTCCATAGTTAGCCGCCACAGGTTTCATGTCGGCAATGCCTAGCAGGGGCATCATCGGAATGGGCAATAACGCCGTAGCGGGAATGGGAACAGCTTCGCCCAGCCACCAGACAACCATCCAGACAGCAAGTGCGACCAGTCGCCACGCTGCCGGCGACATGCCCTCCGGTGCGGGAAAGATCAGGATGAGTATGGCCAGCAGCGGTCCCATTGCCAGTGCGATGATTCTTTTGGATGGGATTGGATCTGTTTGTGCCGGACCTTCTCCCTCGCCCCTGACACTGTACTCTTCCTCAACGTTTTTGTTCCTATCTTCAGCCATATTGTATTCCCCTCTTCAATAGAAACGACTCTTAAAGCCGTTATTAATTTATCGCGATTGGCACGATCATGAAGCAAGCGCCTATGATTGTAATGCTTGATCACGATTCATGGTGGTTCCAATGTAATGAACCATCTCCACCCTACACGCATAAGCGCAGTATCTTGGGAATTCGACGAGGTTGTTCGCTGAGCTGATCATCCTGCTGCTGCTGTGCAAAGTATAGGAAGATAATTGGACTCCTCCACCTCCCAAAGGAAGTGAGGTAATGTAATTGCTTCCACACAAATTATATTAAGGAGAGTCCATCATGAAGAATACTACGGTTGGTGTTGATTTAGCAAAAGATGTAATACAAGTGTGCACTTACGCAAATGAGAAAGTGCGCTCAAATACTGAGATGACACATCACGAATTTCTCGAATGGCTATTTAAAACACACAGCACAACCATTGTCTTCGAAGCCTGCGGCACATCAAATTATTGGAAACAGAAAGCGATGGAGGCTGGACATGCCGCTCATCTGATATCGGCAGAATTGGTATCCACTATCAGGCAGAACCAGAAAACAGACAAGAACGATGCATTGGCCATTGTCCAGGCATCACTCCTGCCGGATGTCAGTTTCATCAAGGGCAAGACGATCGAGCAACAACAATTGCAATTCATCTTGCGTCTAAGGGAGCTTGCTGTGAAGCAGAAAACAGCCACTGGCAATCAGCTTAAAGCCCTGTTATTGGAGTTTACTATTCGAGTTAGCTCAAGAAACGGTGGCTTAGGAGGAGTCATAGAATCTGTATTGGAAAATGCTGAGAATGAATTCTCCATGGCTTTCAGAGAAGCTCTGCATGCAGCCTGGCAACACCACCTGGAGATCATAAAATCCATTGCTACTTATGATCGGAATTTGGAGGAATTGGTTGATCAGCACAAGGATTGCAAACGGCTTCTCAAGCTTGAAGGGGTGGGAGTGATCAATGCGGTCAATTTGTATATAGCACTGGGCTGCGCCGATCTGGGCACGTTTCTCAAAGGAAAGGACGCGTCAGCTGGCATTGGCTTGACACCGATTCAGCACACATCGGGGGGCAAGATAAAGCTGGGTTCAATCGGTAGGTATGTCAAGAACAGAGTGTTGCGACGTATAAGAAGCATAAAGCATCCCACTCAAGTACTGCTGCCACAAAGTTCTTGAACTTCAATCCATTATTCACTACGTTCAGCGCTATTTCCTGATTTCAACTCATTATTTTGCCTATCTTCTGTTTTTTTTGCGGCCTCCTACCTCGGGAAAGGCTTGGTGGAATGCTGGGGCATCGCATATGCACGGTGCAGTTTCCAACGGGAAACTTGCTCAATGGGGTCTACTGGGCTTTCTCAATCAACTTCAGTCATGGCAGTGATGCACTTGAACCGCCGTGTACGGTCCCGTACGCACGGTGGTGTGGGCGGACGGCAGGGGTGACCCTGCCTCCGACCCGATCCGCCAGTCGAATCGCTGTGATAGCAGGACCATGGTGAATCGCGTTGCCGGGTCCGTTGATCTCGGCTTAATCTGTCGTTCCTGGTAAAGCGCGAGCTGCTTTCGAAGAAACAAATTCTCGGCTGCCAGAGTCTTCGAAGGTTTTGCGCAAAGCCACAGGTAAATCGCAAAGTCCACAAAGACTCTTGCGATAGCTATGAGGGAATCTGGCAGCATAGTTGAAACTTAGCTGATGCCTGGGCGATCTGCAAGAAATACAGTAAAATCAACGCCGACACAATATTTGCGGACTACAATCGAAATATACCTTTTCGGGGGTTGTGCCAAAATACCCAGTATGTTCACGCGATGAGTTTTTGCACAGCAAAACCCAGCCATCGATTTATTCATAGTATTTTTGGGAGATGAGGTTATACAGAGTTGATATTATTATTGGTTTATTGGGTGCACCTATTGGTACCCGTTGTGGCACTGAAAATTATGTTTCTCTACTGTGCACAGTGGTGAGCATGATCACACGAAACTGCCACCTGAGCAATAGCGATGAACGGAAATTAGAGGTCATTATTTGCAAACAAACAGGCGGTGCAATTAGAAACGGAACTATAGTTCCATGCAGTCCATTTCAAACATATTCTGTAACTATGTTTTGGTTTAAGCCGTGAATACTGCTGTTATGGTTGGCTGTAGAAAGAAGGACTAAACAGGTCAGAATAATGAACCTGGACAAAGATGACGTTTAGCAAGAGGCGTTTCGGAACGATCTCAATAATCTCTTTCTTTCGTTGTTCCCTGCGAAAAGGGTTTCCTTGGCGCTGCACTCTGGGGTCGCTGCCGTTGGTTTGCCCTTCCGTCGATAGCACACGAGCAAATGGATTATGGTTTCTCGTGTAGTCCATCATAACCAATTTCTGCACCATTCGGAGACCATAAAAAAACGTGGGGTATGGTATGCAATGAAGAAATCTATTCTCGTTTTATTCTGCGTATTGACTCCTATGATTATGCTGGCATCCATGTTTGGTTGCCTAGAGGTTGATAACTATGAAGAGATGGCTGATGTGCGAGTCGGCTTGCCACTTCCATTTTTATCCATTGATTTTCAGAGATACACCCCTATTGAATTTCCCACGAGTTTCTGTGGGCCTGGTAGCCCTTGGGAAGATCCACAACGAATTCTAATTCTGCCGTTCATTTTAGATTTTCTACTTATATTTATTATTCTCTATGGATTTCGACAGCTATTCATGTCGCGAAAACACTAACCGTATTCCGTTCATTTCGCATACACAGATGATTGCGTGAATGCTGAATTTTCGCTTACAAACATTCAATTGTAACATCCCAACAATGCACGAACGCTCTACTTGCACTTTAAAAGGCAACGCGATAGTTACGTTGAACAGTTAATAGAAATCGTAGCGAGACTATAATGAAATTCGTGAATTTCGGACTCTCTCCTTACCCCCTACCTTTCTTGATGAACTGACAGTCCTGCCAGCAATAACTGAAAGATCTTTGCAGCCCTGCGGCGATTCGCTGGTACGTCGAATGGATACCCAGCATCACATAACTAAAAGTAGCGGTTCGTTGCTGGATTCACTGCATTGATTTGTTACGAATGACAACAATGGGACCTCCCTAACTACCCCTCATCTTCAATAGCCTTAGGCACTTTTAACGTCGCTAAAACAGACAGCAGATCTGCAATCCGAGCATCCTTTTCGGCGATCAGTTCGTTGACAGCGGCCTCCGATTGCGTCGTCATATTTGTGAAGACTGCTCTCAGAGATTCAGCGTTCACACTGTCTTTTTCTAGTTGGACTTTTTCGTGTTTCAGTGTATCAACCTGGTGTCTAAGGGCCTCGAGCTTTTGGCTGGAGACGCTCGATTGGTCTTTCGCAGCATCGAGCATCGTCTGCAGATTCTCGTGCTCTTTTCTAAAGGTGGCCTGCTCGTGTACCCACCGGTCCTTTTCAGACACATAAGTCTCCCTGGCGTGGGCATGCGCCGCCTGTTCGCGGGTCAGGCGATTGTTTTGCTCAACCAGTTGTTCCTGCATTGCCCGAAGACGCTCTTCGTTGTTAGTCGCCTCGCGCGCCAGCCGCTCGCACTCGGATCGTTGATGCGCTAGTTCGAGTGTTAGCGTCTCGAGGTTGCCCTGCAGTTGGGTGGCATGGAGGGCGTCTGCCTGCGTTTTTTCCTCGGCCGCCTTGAGTGCGGTTTGCAGTCCCTGCCCGCGCGCCTCACTCTCGGTCAATTGTCCTCCCAGTGCGTCGAGAGTCGTTTCCATCTCAAGGCGTTGTTGCAGCGCCTGGTCGCGAACAGCGTGCGCCGCCTCGGCACGCACGTTGGCGGCTTGCTCTGCCTCTTCAATCCGGGCGTCAGCAGCTTCGGCCAATTGTTGCCAGATCTGATCGGCAATCGCAGATAAGCCATCGGTCACCGGATCGGGCAGTGAATTTGCGTCGGTGTCTTCTTGCGTCGCTTCCAGGGCGCGTTTGTGTTGTGAGATGGTGGTGAGGCTCCCCCGCCCAAGCTTTTGGTGGATCGTTCGGATACTGGGGGTTTTTAGTCCAGCGTGCTGCAGTGACTCGATGGCCTCGGCGACGTCGTGTTGGGTGATGCCTTTTCTTCCCATGTGGAATTTTGCCCTTTATGTTAAATAGCAACAGTCTGAGGCCGATGGATGACCCAACCGTCAAGCCTCATTAAATGGGGATAGTATAGATTATCGTATCATAACTATGTTATGTTATTTTACCGGTAAAGGTGCATTATTATGCAGAAATTGGCCGATAACTAGCGATAACAGCCCTTCTCGCTAGTTATATTTCGCGCGATACCCTATCCTCTTTTTGATGAGCCATTCCGTAACAGCCAGTGACACTACCCAGGCGTTGGCCCGCTACGCGTCGGCGCTCGATGCCGCCCGCCACTATGCGAATCTCTCCCGTGCCAGCAGCACGTGGAAGGCGTACGCCAGCGATTGGGCGATCTTTGCAGCGTGGTGCCGCTCGGTGGCAGCCTTACCCTTACCTGCCACGCCCGAAACCGTGGCAGGGTTTCTCGCCACCGAAGCGGATGCCGGTCGCGCCGTGTCTACGCTGCGACGACGGTTGTCCGCCATTCGGCTGATGCACATCGCCAATGACCTCCCCTCTCCGCACGAGGCCAAGCGCGTGACGATCGTGCTCAAAGGGATTGCCAATGATCAGAAAAATAGAAAACCTCGGAAGGCGAAACCTGTACTTGATGCTGACTTAAAACGCATAGTCGATAGGATGGATACCCACAGCACGCAGGATCTTCGGGATCGCGCATTGCTGCTGGTGGGATTTGAGGGCGAGCTGCGTCGATCGGAGCTCGTCTCGCTGACGGTCGAGATGATTGAGCGACGTACCGAAGGGTTGTTGATTGATTTGCCGTATTCCAAAACCGATCAACACGGTGAGGGGCCAGATCGTCCCCCTCCTCGCGCGCCCTGGATCTCGCTATTGTCCGGTCGCGGCGTTAGAGACCTGGTTGACGTATTCTGACTGCCGAGCGGGTCTGGTGTTTAAGCGCCTGCACAAGGGAGGTCGAATTGGCACCACCGGTTTAACATCACAGAGTGTGTCGTTGATCGTTAAAGCATCGATTAAACGGGCGGGGTTTCCGGAGGGTGCAATAGAGGTGTTCTCGGGTCATAGCTTGCGACGGGGTGTGATGACAGAGACGGCACGTGCGGGTGAATCGGTAGCGGCGCTTATGCATCTTGGGCGTCATAAAAAGGTGGATGCCGCAATGGGTTATGTTGAGCGCGAAACCGCATTAAAAGACCATCCGACCAAGACTCTTTTGCAATGATCGGAAAAGTATCCTTATTCTGTCGTGTCGTGCCAAGTATCGACATAAAAATCCGCTTTCGCATTCACCCGATCAATTACGCTACTGACACTAGAAATAGCAACTCTGTGCAAACGTAAAATAATCAACATCTAGATGTCGCACACCCGTTATCGCATATCGTAAAGGACGTTATGATATATTAAAGCTTTCCCGCTAATCGAGACGACGCAAGCGATCGGCCGTGATCACGTGAATCCGACTCATGCTCCCAATTCTGCGTCGGTGAATGGACTAACATTTAACGTACAAAAATTAACGCATGAGATCTACTTCCTCTACGTGAGACGAGAGTCAGAAGATTTTTCTTTGGGTCTGATACGACTCGGTAAAAAACGCGTAGAATCCGATGACAATGACACCTTGCCATGACCACGATTGAAATCATTTTGACTGGATTTTCACAACCACTGCACCTGCTAGATACTGCCGGTATAGTGACGGAGCGCTAGAGATGGCACATGGACGACTCCTACGACAACTGATTCGCGCCGGCGTTAAGTCGTCTGGTGAAGAATTTCGTGATGTGGCCACACAGGTCATTCGGGACGAACGGCAGAAGAAGCATCACCTTCTTGCTAACGATCTCGAACGTATTCTCTACGGCGAAACTAACAAAACGCCACAATCACTACTCCCCATTTCACTACCAGACATTCCAACCGATCGTGAACGCCAACTACCACTCTTAGAGATCAGGGAGCCCGTCCGCTCATTTTCCGACATCGTTTTAAGTGATGATAACCAACAGGTTCTAGAACAAGTTCTGCAAGAACAAGGACGACGCGATACGCTGGGTACTTTTGGACTCAAACCAATCACACGGCTTCTATTCTGTGGCCCACCGGGCTGCGGCAAAACACTGGGGGCAGAGGTGCTCGCTACCGAATTGGGACTACCGTTGGTGTTGATTCGTTTTGATGCGGTGGTATCTTCTTATCTGGGTGAAACCGCGTCAAATCTCCGAAAAGTGTTTGACTACATCGCAGCTGGGCGTTACGTCGCCTTGTTTGACGAATTCGACAGCATCGCGAAAAATCGTGAAAATCCGTCTGAACACGGTGAACTCCTCCGTGTGGTTAATGCGTTCTTGCAAATGATGGATAGTTACCGCGGCAGCAGTTTGCTGGTCGCCGCATCGAATCATGAGGGTTTATTGGATAAAGCACTCTGGCGTCGCTTTGACGAAGTTCTCTACTACCGCCGACCCAGCGCAAAACAGATATCGAACCTCGTTGAAGTGAAGTTGCGTGGCATTCGTTGTGACTTTGAAGTGGACACCGAAAGTTTACTCTCCGAGTTTAGCGGTATGGCACATGCGGACATTGAGCGTGTGCTCATTCGTGCGATCAAGCACATGATCTTAGGGGGACGTGAATTTCTCAGCACCGATCATATTACGCATGCACTCGAGCGCGAACGCGAGAGAAGAGTCGCCGTCGATAACGCCTTGAGTTAGACCAATGCCTGATCGACTACCGCACCTTATAATTGCGCGCGCGGAGCCAAGAAACGTGCGCCGCAGAGGTCGTGGCTTCAGCCCAGAACCGCCCGCCCAACCACGTCGTCATGCCCGAGAACTGGGACAGAACCTCGGCGAGCACGAAAACGTTCCCGAAGACGAGCTCGCGGGTTTTGACCCCCGTCATCTACTTAAACTCGAAATTGACGGTATCGCTAGCGACGAACTGGCTAATATTCCAGAGTTCAGTGTCGTTGCGGAGGAAGGTAAGAACGTCACCGTGCTGTTTGCGACCGATGCAGCGCTGCGGGAGTTTCGTCGACGTTTGATACAGCTAGAGGCCGGACAATCCGCCACACGTGAGCAAATACTTTACGCTGTAAAGCGTTTCGACTACATCACGCCGGATGATCGACGAGGATCACGGCTCAGTAATGAGGGTGTACCGAGCGACGATGAGTTTTTGGTCGACGTTGAATTGTGGCCACTGGATCTTCGTAATGAACGAGATGAGATGCTCAAGCATTTTACTGAACAGTGCGGCCAACTTGGCATCGCAATGCACGATTGCGTCAATCACCCTGCGCTAGTCTTATATCGGGTCAGTGCCTCTAACGAAAGACTGGATCACCTACTCCACATGCGCGACGTTCGACGCGTGGATTTACCACCGCAATACGAGTTTGAGATGGATTTATTGGGATCATCCATTGACGACCTGCCCCAGGTAGAGGCTCCTATGGACGGCGCTCCGACGGTCGCCGTATTGGACACTGGAATAGCGGCTGCTCATCCCCTGCTAGCGGATGCCGTTGGTGACGCCCAGTCGTTTATGGACAACGACGATCCTACCGATGCGACGGGACATGGCACCGCCGTCGCTGGGTTCGCGTTGTTGGGGGATGTTGCTGAAGTGGTGCGTCGAGACACCTACGTTCCTGAATTATGCCTATTAAGCGGAAAGATTCACGAAGGCCGCGTTGACGAGACGCTGATTGAAAATCGCGTGGAAGAAGCGGTTCGTTATTTCACTAAACACTATAATTGCCGCGTTTTTAACTTATCGCTTGGCCACCACGCTCGTCCCTACACTGGCGGCCAGGTTGATCGGCTAGCGGCCACATTAGATTGGTTGTCCCGTGAGTACCAGGTGTTGTTCGTCGTCTCCACTGGCAATATCAGAGGCAATGCCCCAGGGCCAGCAAACTGGCGCGAGGCCTACCCCCGCTATCTTTTGGAGGATGAATTTCGGATGTTGGATCCAGCGCCGGCGCTAAATGCGCTGACGGTCGGAGCGCTAGCCAATTATGAACTATCCCGAATGGCAGTTCGCCATCCGGAAGACCCCGCTTTTCAACCTATTGCACATCACGATCAACCCGCCCCGTTTACGTTAAGTGGCCCCGGACCCAATGGAGCTATTAAACCGGACTTAGTTGATTATGGTGGAAATCGATACATTGATTCGCGACTAGCACCACGACCAGCTATTGGGAACGAACTCGGGGAGCTTGCGCTCGGCAAAGAGTTCGCAACCGGCAATCTCTATCGCGTGAACAACGGCACCAGCTTTGCGGCGCCCAGGGTCGCCCACACTGCGGCGGTTGTGGCCGGACAGAATCCAGATGCCTCACCGTCGTTGATCAGAGCGTTACTCGCTGCCCATGCCAGTATCCCGAAGCCCTGTACCGATTTGGGGTTAGAAAAGGACGAGTTACATTGTTTAGTGGGGTATGGGCAGATACATAAAGAAAAGTCAATGTACTCGGAGAACAATCGGGTCACGATAATGGCTGAGGAACAATTAGCCCCTAATGAGCATCATTTTTTTGAAATTCCCATGCCAGCAGATTTGCTCAAAACTCCAGCGCGTAGGCTACGACGTTTCACTGTTGCTATTGCCCATACACCGCGCGTGCGACGTACGCGTATTAAGTACCGCGAAAGTGAGTTGTCTTTCCGCATGGTGAGAGCCGAGAATCTGGAGGCGGTAACTCAATCCTATCGCAGGCTTAAGAAAGGTGAAACGGAAGATTGTATTCCGGAAAGTGGTTTTTTCCCTGGCCCGAATATGAGAGATGGAGGAACACTACAGTGTGCCACACGTACTATGGCCCAAATTAACCAAGGGTTCGACGCAAAACCTTACTTTTTGGTAGTGACGAACAGTGTTCCATCATGGGTTAGCTCAGACGACCCTGAGCCCTACGCAGTAGTTGTTGTGATCGAGGATTTGTCGGATGTTGAAGTTCAACTTTACGCTCAGGTTAAGTTGGAGCTTCAAAATCGTGTGCGCGCTCGGGCACGCATGAGCTAGCATTTATCGATAGCTTGCAGAATTTTATCCGCTTCTCCGACACTCACATAAAGGAGGTTGAACTAAACCGCTGCGCGGCAGCTTAAAACCCCAGAAATTTCACATCTAACTTTACTCCAACTACTGATTGGAATTTAACTACTCGTAGGTCGCTATTGGCCTGCCTGAGGAGTTAAACCATGACACCCCTACGACAGAAACTGCTCGACGCCACACGACAACGTGGCTATTCCAAAGAAACCTTTAACTGTTACGCCGTTGCCGTCAGACAACTGGTCATCTACTACAACCGTTCACCGGATAAAATCTCTCTGAGTGAGCTGCAACCTTTTTTCAATCACCTGGTCAAGGAACGCCAGTTGTCACCCGCAAGTTGTAAAGTCTACTGGCACGGTATCCGATTTTTCTATGAGAACGTGATGAGTTGGCCTCCTTTTGAGGTGCCGATGATCGTGCCCAAAAAACCTCAGCGTATCCCTGAATTGCTGACACGTGCCGAGATCGGACGCCTCATCAGTCACGCGCCCAATCTCAAGCATCGTACGCTGATGCAATGTTGTTACGGTTGTGGTTTGCGCGTGAATGAACTGGTTTTTCTTAAGGTTCGACATATCGATAACGAGCGCCATTTGCTGAGAATCGAACAGGGCAAAGGTGCGAAGGATCGTGCTGTTGTTCTGCCCGACACCCTGTTGCAAGCACTACGCGAGTACTGGCGACGTTATCGCCCTGAACAATGGCTATTCCCCGGTCAGAAATCCCATCGACATCTTACCAAGGGCACCGCGCAACGCATATTCACCAAAACCAAGCAACAAGCAGGGATTGATAAAATCGGCGGCATCCACAGTTTGCGCCATGCCTATGCGACCCATCAGCTCGAAGCTGGCGTGCCCGTGCATAAACTGCAATACCTGCTCGGTCATCAGTCACTGCGCTCCACCTTACATTACGTTCATTGGGTACCCAACTATCGCGAAGAAGGCGAAGCCGGTATCGATCTGATCGCGGCACTGGAGAGGATCGATGAGTGAGCGATGTGGGTTGAAATCTGTGCTGCTTCACCATCTACCGCGCTACCGAACGAGCCATACGCTATCGCCACACGAGAACCAGGTGTGTCGCCATATTCTCACCTGCCACACTCCCGCGCTTGGCTCAATGATGCAGCAACACTGTGATCAGTGCGACTACACCCAGCCGTGTTATCACTCGTGTCGTGACAGGCACTGTCCGAGTTGTCAACGCGATGCCTCGCAAGCGTGGTGCGAACGACAGCGCGAGGCGGTTCTGCCGGTTACCTATCACCATCTCGTGTTCACACTGCCATCGACATTGAACGGCTGGGTGTCCTTGCACCCGGAGGTGATCTATCGGGCGCTGTTTCGCTGTGTCTGGGACACGCTATCGCGATTCGGGGCCGATCCGAAACGCCTGAATGGGAAGATTGGCATGACGGCAGTGTTGCACACCTGGGGTGAGAACTTGAGCCGCCATGTCCATCTGCATTGCCTGGTCCCCGGCGGTGCGCTGGGCAGCAACGGCCAATGGCATCCAGCATGCAGTACGTATCTGTTCCCGGTCAGGGCTCTGTCACGTCGCTTTCGCGGATCGATGGTCAGTGCGTTGCGCTCTGCAGCCAATCACGGTCAGTTGCATCGGGTTACCCGATCCGGCGAAGTAGATCGCATACTCGATGAACTGATGCAGCCGGAGTGGGCCCTGTACAGCAAACCTTGTCCCACTCAGACCGGCACCATCATCGATTATCTCGGCCGCTATAGCCACCGCATCGCCATTAGTGACCGTCGTATTGTCGACGTCGATGACGAACACGTGCGCTTCCGGTACAAGGACTATGCCGGAGGCGGACAGGTCAAGGTGATGACTTTGGATGCACAGGAATTTATTCGCCGATACCTGCTTCATGTCTTACCGAAGGGATTGATGCGCATCCGACACTACGGCCTACTGGCGAATCGTTGCCGACGTGCGAATCTCAAACGTGTCGGGGTTTTCGGACATTTCATACATAAAGTGCCGTTAAGGAATTCGTTATATTTCAACCCGTTATAGTGAGGCACATGTAAAAACAAGATTTAATTCAAACACTTCCTGTTCAGTGAGCGAATTTTGCTATTTTACACGGCCATTATCTCATCGACGGATCCAAACAACCGATCAACACCTTGCTCGATCGGGAAGTGGAATTGACCATTAAAATTAATATGTCGGTTGTGTATCGGTGCAATTTTCGCGATGTGTTCGGTGGAGGCATCGTTTTCACCTTTTAGTGCTTGCTCGTAGGCACTTTGTAACTTGGCTGTATTCCATGCCATCACAATATTAGTCACTAGAGTTAATGATCCGGAGATTGCAACTAGTTCATCGAAACGACGACCTCGTTTTGCTCTAATCCCAGCTTGGTATATTTTGCGTTGCAATGAATGGACGGCTTCGCCGTGTGATAGATCACGATGCAATGAACGTCGGAAATCGTTGTTGGTTAAAATATCACACAGAAAGATGCTTCGCTCCAACCGGCCAAGTGTTTTGCCAGCCTTATACAATGGATCACCCGTTGCAACCGAACTAAAGCGATTCAATATAGCGCTGGCAGTGACCTTTCCGACTTTAATTGATGCTGCTATGCGCACTAACTCATCCAGCTGTTTTTCAGGCAATGATAAATCCAGTACCGGTCGCACAATGGAGGCGATGTTCTCCGGATACGCTAAGCCTGCCGGTACATACAATAAACGATCTTTTAGACTCTTTAGTCGAGGACATAAATCAAAACCCAACAGTCTCGCCAGTCCCATGGCAAAATCAGTATAGCCATGAGTATCCACGGCAATTCGTTCAAGAGTATCAACTGCACTTTGCCGTACAGCCCCCTCGATAGCGGCTCCGGCTTGTCTGGTGCCTAAAACGATGGGTTGGTTATAAACGATACCCCACCGATCAAGCACAAGTTGATACTGACCCATGCCGTAGGTCCGTCGTTTTGGATCAACACGCGCATTCCAAAGTCCTCGTGTTGCATCCAGACTTATGCCATCGGATGACACTACTTTACCCGTGCCCCAGAATGTAGTGATCTGGTGGCGAAACATATAATCAACAACGGCATCGTTGGCCGCTCGCAGCACATTGCCTTTTTCAAGCAACCTCAACGCATCCGAAATGGCAGTTGTTGAAACACCAGGCATCATCAATGACATCTCAGACACGGTTCTTGCGGTTCCTTGAACCAGCACAGCACCATAGATTGCAAGTAGCTCTTGTTTGTTGCGAGGTGCTCGTTGCAATAAAATCCAACTGAAACGAATTTCCGCATCAATATCGACGATAATATTCGGTAACTGAACGGGGCCGATTTCCCTTAAGTACTTTCCTCGTGCGGTAAAAAATGCACGATCTTCGTCAATGGCGCGAAGCGCTTCCATGTGGACACCATGATCATCGATAGTGATCCTGTGCTGCTCTATGGCCTCTGAGACGCCCGATAATCCACTGGCTAGCTGATCAATGCGTTGCTGCAGGTAGGTGCTAGCA
>JAVJHY011192916.1:0-14799 GCA_035593235.1 Phascolosoma agassizii | reverse complement strand
GACGCGATTGAATAAAATCGCAGGAATAGTAAATCTATTTTGAGAATTTTATGATTGAGCGTCGGCGAAAGATGCTGAAAAGATGGGTTCAAAATGCTCAAATTATTTTTGCCCACTGCCTTAGCGACCTTGCTCGCAACCGGCGAAAAGCGGCTTCAATTACTGCTTTTTTTAAGCTGGCCCCAACCTTGTGGACCGACCCCGTATTTCGTCGTCAGATTTTATAAGTAAATAGTCTTCCACGTTGCTCAATTGCAGAATCTTCATAAAAATTTCGAAAATATTTGCTTCTCTATCATTCTCAGAATAAATCACATTGAGAAAATCTACCACATCTTAAACGACGAAACTGATAGATGGAAGAAATTTAGTCCATACCAGTCAGACCTAAAAAGTTAAAATTTTTTCGAACTGAACGGATAAGACTGAATTCTAATATCTCTTTTACCAATCTTTTTTGAACACAGCAGAGATACATTTCCTGAACCATTTAGGGTAGACTTATTGCTATTTAGAAAACGATAATAATCCGTCATAAATTTTACCCGCAGACATCGAATGATTTTAAGAACATAATATGTCTAACAACGATTTATTATTCTCTTTCAAAACATCGAGATTCTTAAAAATTTTAGCCAATACGAGAGAACCATTGACCTCAGCCAAAATGAATTTTGCCATAGCCGCCGAATCAAGATCTTGACGAAAATCATCTGATTGAACACCGTCATGAATACATCGTTCGATGGCTTGTAAATGACGAGTATTTACTCGGGATATCTTTTCCCTGAATCTCGGATAGAAATCGCTGGTCTCATTACCCAGGTTAACAAACGGACAACCGCAGTTGCAACAGTTGGCGGCCATTTGCTCAACCGTTGACTCCAGATAAGATTTTAACCGCTTTTTTGGAGTTTGGGTTAAATTCAATAAAGTGGGATTGATCATATTTTCGAAGAAATAGTTTTCCATATGATCGAGGACCTTGAGGCACAATTCTTCTTTTGACTTAAAATGGTAGTAAAAATTGCTCTTAGTAACACCAGCGTTCTCCAGGATTTCATTAATACCTGTGCTTTCAAAACCTTTGGAAGCGATTATTTCACAGGTAGCCTTAATAAGTTTTTCTTTACTACCACAACAGTCTTCAACCATCTTTGCCACGTTATACCTTTTTGATAAAACAAATCAAACCAGTTAGTCCTAATTATACCATTAAATCTTATTTCAATTTAATACAAGTATAAAATCAAAAAATTTATATCACTGAAACCGATATAGATTCATGGAGAAATATGAACATAATTATTTTATTATAATGAATTTATATTTTTTTGGGCCCAAAAACATAGTGTACTAATTAAGCAATTTTCTTTTATAAAATTCCCTTATACATTCTTATTTGAATGTTTATTATTAATAATAAGGATAGTGTACTATGTTTGTAAGACGGTTAAAAACAAAGGAAAGAAAAGTTATTTCTATGTTATTAAGGCCTACTATGACCAGAAAAAGAAGGCACCGAGGCAAAAGAAGGTTGCTGATATCACCGTATTGCCGGCTCATTTAATTGATTTGATCCGGGAATTTTTAAAGGGTAAAAAAGTCGCTTTAGTCACAAGTAAAAAGGTGTCCGGATTAAAAATATCGGCATCGCGACTTTTCGGACCTTTGTGGATTTGCCTGCATTTCTGGCTGGAATTGCGAATGGATAGGATTTTTACCGACAAGAAGGAGTTCCGCCGTTTGACAGGGATGGTTTTGGCCAGAGTGATTGCCCCTTGTAGTGAGATGGCCATGGCAAAGTACTTACGTAAAACAGCTCTTCACCTTCTTTGGGGCGGTGAAGAAAGTCAGTGGCAACGGGAATATTTTTATCCGATCTTGCCCCATTTATCGCAACGATGGCCAAGTATTGAAGAGCATTTATGGCAGTATAGAGAAAAGTCCCCGAGACTTTATCTATACGATATTACCAGCACTTACTTTGAGGGCACTGGAGGCAGCCTTGGAGCTCTCGGCTATTCGCGCGATGAGAAAAGAGGCAATCCCCAAGTGGTGATTGCTCTTGCTGCTGATGAACGAGGGTTACCCGTGGCCATCAGGATCCTTCGCAGAAATACAAAGGACGAGACCACGGTTGGAGATGCGGTAAAACAACTTCAGCAAAAGTATATGGCCCAGAAAGTTACCTTGGTAATGGATCGTGGAATGAGAGGAGAAGCCAATTTGGAAGCGTTACAAAAATCAGATTTTGATTATATCATTGCTTTGAAATACAAGGAAGCGCGGGAATTCCTAAAAACTCATAACAGCGAACTTGAATGGGAACTCTTTGACCAACGCTCCATAGCCGAATGGCAAGAAGGTGATAAGCGCTATGTTCTTTGCCGGAATCCCGAGACAGCGAAAAGAGATCGAAAGACACGAGAAAAAATTCTAAGCCGAGCAGAAAAACGCTTGGATGGCTTAGTAACAATGGCCGAATAGGGGCGGATAAAAAATAAGGAGAAGATCCTTGTTCGCGTAGTAAAAATCCTAACGCAAACCCAAAACACATGCCTATTTCTCGTATACTGCTGATGAAGGCGTGTTTACTTATCAGCGCACCGATAGAGTTCCGCTTGATGAAGGATGCTATATCCTTGAAATTTCCTTGGATTAAGGATATATCCCCAAAAGAAGTTGATGAGCGCTATCATACCCAGCATGAAGTCGAGGAAATCTTTAAGGCGTGTAAAAATGAATTGAGTTTGAGACCAAACCATCATCAAAAAGATGAGAATATTGCCGGACATATTTATCTAACATTCTTAGCCTATTTCGTTCAACGTTATCTCGAACTAAAGTTAATGAAGAATCAATGCAATCAAAAAGCATCCACTTTTCTTGCAAGATTCTCTGATATCTGTGTGAACTCTGTAAGTTATAATGGACACTCAGATCTGGTTGTTACTCACCTTGACAAAGAACAAAGCAATGCCCTAAAATCCCTGAAAATTAATATGCCCAAAGGAACTGTCGGCGATACACTAGGAAAATATCTGCTATAGAAGACTCAAAGCCCTCTTATCTAAACGGTTACAGAAGAATTGTTCTAAAAAAGAATATCAGTTTCAGTAAAATACTATGAAGGTTATTACCAAGATTCAACAAGTAAATACTTTTTGTAAGAAAAAATAAAGAGGGAGTTTCCCAATTAACTTCGGTGCCTGCCTCTATTTATTGAGAGGATACAGAATTACGCTAAGTTCACAAACAAAGGTATCTCAATTAAAGGTTGTTCTACGGGAGAAACCATTAAAATTATAGCAAAACGGGGAATTGCGACGGGAGGTATAAAGAAGGCCAGACAGCTTTTTCTAATTTTGGCTATAAAAAATCCCAATGATTTGCAGATTCAACATCTTAAATCTAGGTGAAGAGATTCAAACATGAAGATCACAAAATCGCACAACCTGCCAAAATTCAACTTACAATACCATTATGAAGATAATACGCAACTGGTTTTTTGGGGAGAATATTCTGATACGATTTCTTTTAGTTTACGTTTAATGGCAACGGAATTCATTGTTAATGCTGCTCCATTTAATTCATCTATTTTTTTATAGAGCCAATTCCGGAGGTCTTGAGGATACTCAAAACCGTATATCGTCCCGTTTGCCTTAAGTACCAATATTTTTCCGTGAGAGGTAGGAAGGAGATCCTCATTTTGCATTTTTAATTCTTCGTGGAGTTTTTCTCCTTCGCGTAGCCCTGTGTAAACAATTTCAATGTCTTTACCCGGCTCTTTCCCTCCGAGTCGAATCAGATCCTTAGCAAGATTTGCAATTCGTACTGGCTGCCCCATATCCAGAATAAAAATTTCACCTCCTCGTCCCATGGAACCAGCTTGCAAAATAAGTTGGGAGGCCTCTGGAATGGTCATAAAATAACGCGTTATTTCAGGGTGGGTTACAGTTAGTGGGCCGCCGTTTTTCAGCTGACGTTCAAAAAGTGGTATCACCGAACCAGATGAACCAATAACATTTCCAAATCGTACAGCCATAAATAGAGTGTTGTTTCCTTGAAAGGATTGGAGCAAGAGCTCCGTAACACGCTTACTGGCACCCATAACATTTGCTGGATGCACCGCCTTGTCTGTCGAAACTAGAACGAACCGTTTACTCTTATATTTCACAGCTAATTCCATCGCGGTCAGGCTGGCCCGAATGTTGTTGTAAACCGCCTCCCACGGATTAACCTCCATTATCGGAACGTGCTTATTTGCCGCTGCATGAAACACTACTTCTGGCCTGTATTGGTCAAAAACCCTTTCCATTAGGGGGCGATTTTGAACCCTGGCCAGAATAATTTGATGAGTTCTATAATCACTTTCATGATTTAGTTCAGCCTGAATTTTGAAAAGATTTTCTTCACTTGCGTCCACCAATATCAATTGGCTTGGCTCAAAACGAATAATTTGCCGACAAAGTTCAGATCCGATAGATCCTCCAGCCCCGGTAACAAGAACGGTTCTATCGGAAAGATAGTCACTGATTTCTTCCCGGTTCAATTGTACAGGATCTCGCCCCAAAAGGTCCTGGTAGTTTATTTTCCTGAAATCGCTCACCGAAATCTTGCCGTCAATCATTTCATTTAAGCTGGGCAGTGTTCGGTATGTTACTCCAATACGCTCACATGTTTGGACAATTGATCTTAACTCCTCGGCACTTGCCGAGGGAATTGCGATTAAAATCATGTCCACATTATTTCGTTTTACGATTGCAGGCAATTCTACCATTGAGCAGATTACCTTCCGTCCATGGATTGACCGCCCCTTTTTATTAATGTCATTGTCCACTAAACCAAGTATATGATAATTTGGGCGGGCTGTTTTATTAATTTCTCGTAATACATATTCTCCTGCATTGCCAGCACCGACAATTAGAGTTCGTATAGGCCGATTTTTTACAGGGTATGACAGGAAGTCGGCTAAGGAACGGGGGCTGTTGGCGGAAAAATAATTTCGAATCATAAATCTTAAACCACCAGTAAGCAGGAATGTCAATAGACCGTCCAATATAAGGACCATATGAGAATAACCACTAAACTGTGATAAATAGGGTATAGAGAAAAACATAAGTACAGCGGTCATTGATACCACTTTAAAAAGCTGCCATAAATCTGCCGTACTTGTATAGCGCCACATTCCACGATAAAGTCCAAAACTAAAAAATATTATTAATTTTGATCCAAGTACAAATGGTAACCAGCTTAGAATTTGGTTAGTAGGAAGGCGGCTGACGTTAAACTCAAATCGAATAAGATATGCAAAAGTATAAGCTAAAGCTATCAGGACGGCATCTGCTAACAACATTATATAAAAGTGGCGATTTGTTAGCTGAGTCCAATTAATTACATCTTTAAAGCTTTTCATTGCTGGCCACCCAAGAAAAGGTTTTGGTTTGGTAGTAGAGTTGTTTTCTGAAATTGCTGCGAAGCTTGAGTTAGTAGTATTAATATTCATGTGGTCTATTCCATATAAATGATCATATATTATTGCTATCGGGTACAGTTCACTTAAAGCTCCATAATATTGCAACTTAATTGACGCATAATGGATGCACCTAGAGTATCTCGGATCGTTTTCGGTCTATCCATCTTAACAGCATTATAACAGACGGTAGATCCATTCAGGGATTGGATAACGTCGTTTGTTTAATATAACTCCTAAAATATTGGCATTAGCTCTTGCTAGGAGTTCGGTTGATCTTCTGATTACATTCCAACGTAAGCCTTCAGTTTCAATTACAAAAGCGACTCCATCGCACAAACGTGCAAGGCTGGTTGCCAGCCCAATTTCATCAATGGCAGGAATGTCTACAACAATGTAGCGGTAGCTATCCTTCAATGTCTCAAGTTGTTCCGAAAAACCCTCAAAATTAAAAGGCTGTGAAAGTTTCGATTTTGGCATACCTGCCGGCAGAAGGTCGAGGCCTTTAACCGGCGTAGCGGTTATTGTGCTATCCTGAGGAGTGCCATTAACCAGAAGATTGGTTAAGCCTGGAGATAATTCTCTCTCATATATTTGATGTGCAAGGGGATGTTCAATATTTGTGTCGATCAGCAACGTTTCGCCATCGCCATACATTGCAAATGTTGCAGCTAGATTCGCTGCCACCGTGCTGACACCTTCATCTCGAACGCAACTTGTGACTGCAATCACTCGAGGCCTGCTTGCTCCATCCTTGGTAAGACCCTGAATAATCTGCTCTTTGATGCTTATATATTCCTCTCTAACTTTTTCTGGTACGCTCCACTGAACTGACGAAAGGTCCGTTAGATCATTGATCCGCTTAGTATTAGCAGCCCATTTTGCCGTTGGCGAAAACAATGCTTTTCTAAGCAGAGCTGAGCCTTTGGAATATTTCCCAATCCATTTTGCCGAAGGGCAAACTAATGTGGTATCAGTATACGGAATGGATGTGAATGTTGGTAATTTGAGGTGACTCTCTACTTGCTCAGGGTTACGAATGGAGTGATCTAGATATTCTGAACAAAAACCAAATGCAAAAGCGCTGATTAGCCCAAAAATAATACCAGTTGAAACGATAAATAACTTCTTTGTTGGTGTAGGTTTCACTGGTAGCGTAGCAGGTTGAACTACGCTGATGTTTGAGATTTTCACATTCTCTAAAGCTTGACCGATACGGAGCTGCTCAAGATTCTCTGAGTATTGTCGATAGCTTGATTCGTGTATATTAATGTCACGCAACAAACGCGTAATCTCAATTTGGTCTTGATTCAACTTTTCTAATCGACCTTTAGAGGCTAATAATTGTTTGTGTAAAACTTCAGCCTTGGCTTCCAATGAAGAAAGAGTTGCTTTCTCAGTGAGTAACTCTAAATGCATCTTCTGATATGAAGAACTTAGCCCCCTTTTTACTTGGGTATGAACTGGATTCTCTTCATCCAATAGAGCCTCGGCTTCCTCTATCTGACGCCGAATTACTTGCACAACTCTACTTTCCTCTTCGAAATTCGATAACAGCTCTTGCTCTTGAATTTTTAGATCGTAAAGCCGTTGGCGTATATTTAACGCTACAGAATTGGGGATCCCCAGACTTTCCTCTGTTATCTCCCGTTCTGGCATATCGGCAAGTAGTCTTTGTAGTGAATCTACTTTAGCCGCCGAAAAAACAACTCCGACCTCAGCTTCTTCAATAGCTTGCTCCAGACTTGTTATTCGGTTTAATAGCATCTGCCTTTGCTCGTCAACGGACGATATTCCGGTAGTACTCTTAAATGTCTGAAGTTCGTCCTCTAATTCGGTAAGCTTACCCCGCAAAAACTCCGATTGGTTATGAAAAAATTGATAAGAACCCGGCGTGCGATGCACTACGATATGCTTTTCGAGGTAAAAGTCTATTAGTAACGAAACTATCTGCTGAGCGAGTTGGGGATTGGCAGTACTATAACCAACGGCTATTACGTTACTGTCCTCAATATTATCCACTTGTAAACCATTTAAGACCCGATTAATAACTTTGTCTCTGTTACTGAGCGATTTCTCCGTAAGATCAAATCGCTGTAACACTTTTTTTGTCTTTTTAACCGGTTCATGGGTATCCCAAACGGAGCGCTCAAAAAAATGCTCAGGCCCAAGTGCGTCTACAACTTTTTCTACTAAGTCCCGACTTTTGAGAATCTCTATCTCCGAATTAATCTCACTCTGCCGAGATTGATTAACCCCAACGGTAGGCCCAGTCGTCGCTGTGGGATCCAATGAAACGCTCTCGCGGCCAATTTGAACCATTAGCTTAGCTTCTGAGTGGTAAATTTCTTCCCTAGAGCTGGCATATTTTATCATCAGGGCAGTAATTGCCAAAAAAATAAAAATCATTTTCCATTTGTGCCTAAAGACAACGTAAAATATATCACGTAGTGAGAATTCATGAGTTCTATCGTTTTCCATATTATCAAACCTATTTAGATTAGCATGTTCAATTAATTTTGTGCCTATATCTTAGCCGACTGTCCCTATCAAAATTTTTCCAATTAATCAATATTATAATCAAAGGGCGTTCTAGGCATAATTCTGTTAATATATTGATCAACCCATTGATCAACTTTTGTAATCGGTGTTCGAGGGACAAAAACAATATCTTGGGGTTGTAGAAGAAATGGCTGCACTTCCTCATTGTTTGCCAGCATTGGCTTGAAATCAATAGAGTATCCTTGTCTTTCCGTGCCCTGATGTCGAACTACAATTACGTTCTGAATTTCTGCCTCTGGTAGCCGGAATCCACCTGCGTTAATAATTGCATCAAGTACCGATAACTCCCCTGACATTTCAATTAAACCTGGTTTATTTACCTGACCTCCCACATATACCCTTTGACTAATTACTGAACGGACAATAACTGCTACCTCCGGGTCTTTTAAATGGGCCATGTACAGTGCTAAAAGTTCTTCGCGAAGTAGGCCAGGAGTTTTTCCAGCTGCATCGACCTCCCCAATAAGTTGAAGTTGTATTCGACCGTCAGAACGAATTTTCTGAATGACATCTAATTTGGGTGTATAAAAGAATTTTACTTCAACTTCATCTCCAGGCCGAAGGTTTATATCTGGCGAAGGAAGCGGTGGCGCTTCTGAGGCTGGCGGGAAGCGCTCAGCAGTCTGACACCCCAAAAGTGTAGCAATGGCCATAACGAGGCTAACTCGCCTCACTACTTGCGGAATTGAATTTTTGAAATTTACCATAATTTCCTCTGCATAAAAAATTTTCTCATATACAATGAGATTTCACATTCGCCGATTAATAAATATGTTATTGACGGTTCGGATTTTTTTATCCCAAGCATGCGGTAGATTAGTGCGTAAGTTAATTCCAGCATTTGGCTTCTCAGTATCCTCTCTGTCAAAAAATTTAAACAGACTACTAATCGGAGCCTATTCATTCGCAAATAACTTAGCTAAAAGTGATGCATTCAGAATAATATTTTTCTAAATCTTGAGACAAATTCCCGATCTATCAGGAGTGGCAAATCTTCCTATCTCCTTATTATCCCATAAAAAGTGCATAAATCCCAAGAATAGACAGCATATGCTAGGCCATTCTTTTAGACCTCAATCTAACTGATTCCTTTCTAATATATTGCATAAAAAAAGAACTTCAAGTTGTATTAATAAAAAACGCATTTTCAATACTTCGTTACAACGTAAAACTCAGATTAAACAGTTGAGGCATAACTAGTTTTATGGCAAAACGTTACATTAATTTTAATTCCGAGTTCTAACTTATCTATTTGTAAATGATTACATAGCGCG
The DNA here is from genome assembly GCA_035593235.1 of Phascolosoma agassizii. Taxonomy (NCBI): domain Eukaryota; kingdom Metazoa; phylum Annelida; class Sipuncula; order Phascolosomatiformes; family Phascolosomatidae; genus Phascolosoma; species Phascolosoma agassizii. Next base: position 5,487 of record JAVJHY011192916.1, on the reverse strand, counting down.
GTGATGAATGCATAAGTAAGTCTTTAATGGTTAAGAGATTACGCTTCAGCTATCACCACACTATGCAATTCCTTGATGGATAATAGGTTATAACCCATGTCCTCCATATATCAAACTGGTTAGTAATTAACAATTTACATTCCAAGTGTTTAATTTGAGGTAAAAGAAATCGATGTTTTTTATAATGATAAATGTCTAGCAACTACTAAAGAATCAAAAATTAGGTTGGCGATATTGGATCACCTTACAACACCCTAAGTTTTCTATTTATGGTCCAATCTTGGACGATTGGTAGTTTTAAATACTAATTTTTTGGTTTAGAGTGGCAAGTATGTCCATTGCATTGCACTAGCATTATTGACGCATGATTAGTTTTACTGTTGATACCGTAGGGAAGAAATCCTTAGTTTTAGCCAATGCGATAATTCGGCGTTGGAAATTTTTAACCTAAAATAACACGAGTAATCTGATATAGTTCGCAGGCGATTGTCACATGATTCTCTTGCTGTTTGAGCTTAGAAAAGCCCAAATTTATAATTATATATGCCATGAAATGTGTCAGATTAAATGAATCAAATCGATAGCAAAATTTACGACGCCGATAATTCTTAAAATCTGAAAGTCCTTTTAATGCCAATAAACGCCTCTTTACAGCCCATCTCATTTAGTCTATGCCAGTCGAATTAAATCTTTATAGAGTTATTTACGGATTTAATAATTGATTCCGATCTCTTTGTTCAAGCTCCAAATGGAATCTAGCAAATCTATGCATTTCCCAGAAAATGCATAAAGTTAAAAGCTACCTAAATCGGCCATTTTAGAAGAGCTGGCCTATATTTTCAATATGGCTAATTGCGAATGAATTGGTGCTGTGGATATGGTTATTGCTCATCAATCTTTATCCCTTATTTCCAGAATTTATACTCAATTTTTCTTATTACTTTTATAATCTCCAAGCATACTTTCGCGATAACTTTATCGAATCTATCATCAAGTTATTCGATCAAATTCTGCGTTGATCACTTTAGCCAAGTATCAATTCATCTGCTACGAGCCATAGGTAATTGAAAAGAATATCCCTTAAAGGCAATTTTATACGCTACGACTAGCTGTATTTGGTAACTTTTTTGGGCCAATCAACCATGGCCTTCTTTAATAAAATGGTAGATTCACCGTTTTAAGTTCCGTAAAAATAACTCAAAAATCTTTCGGTTCGCAAAAGCTACCCAATAGACTCAGCCGGTGTATATGTAAATGGATTCAAAAACGATTATTATGAAAACTTTTTTCAAAGTGAAATCCACAAGCGAGCGATTATGGCCGTATTAATATACATTTAATTAACGCAGACACATCAATATTCTTTGTTCTTGAAATGCAACACTTTTTTATTTTTCCTCTTGCAAATGGATACCTTAGGTAATCGATCATTGAAATGTAGCCGACCAGCTCTCGTCTCTTGGCTGGCTGATTTTAGTCTTTTGAAATTTACAGTAAAAACTACGAGCAAGATTGCTCCATATTAGGTTACTTTTAAAAAATAAATTGTTACAGTACTATTTATTCTCAACATGCGGCATGTTTTTTCGGGTATTAGTCCCTGATAAAAATCAAAAAACTAAATTGGTCTTACATTGCCTGTAACCTTATTCAATTGACTTGATTGGCCGTTAGTGCAGGTGAGAAAAGTTGGTAATCTAGCTTAATGGCTTGCGGCATTTAATTTGACCCTCAAATCTAACTAATAACAGTCTTACATTATGAACGAGAGGCTGTGATAGCCACCTTGTTTTTGAGCGACGTGAGGTTGTATTGTTTTTTTGGAGGCTTGTTTTATAAGAGCCTATATTTAAATGATAAACACTATCGAGATAATTGAATTAGCTTACTCAGGCCACATATATAGTATGTCAAAAAATCGTGCCTAAATTACTTCACTCTTGTGCGAGGAAGGTCTGTTTGATTTGATGTGATAATTATAACCTGAAAATGGATTTTAGCCTTAGGACGAATAATCTAAACGGATTGTATTTTATTCAACTTGACCTCGTTGAGGTGTTAAAGGCCTAAAAAGGCTCTTTTCCGCACCTTTCTTGACTGTTTCAAAGCATTTTTTCTCAAACAGAGAGCTAGGTGAGTCTTAAGGGAATTGTTCTTTCTGAAATGCTTGCCTCAGGCGAGCGAATATCGTAACTATTTGGAGTTGTTTCTTCAAAAATCATTTTTACATCGCCAATGTCTAACCTGTCCCTATTATGCAGAACACATTCATTCACTTTCTTATTATTTACAAATGTTCCATTTGTGCTCCCAAGATCCTTTATAAAATAGGCGTCGTGGCGCAAAAATATCATCGAGTGCTTCCGAGAAATTTTATTAGAGGGAATTCGAAGAGAACAGTCGACCTGTCGACCGATTATAAAATCTTGGTCGCTTAAATTTTTTGTAAAAGGTGCAGAATCCATCCCGTAAACTTCTAATTGAGCACATTTTCTTGGCCTCGGTGACATTACTTGGGTTTGCTCAATATCAAACCGAATCGTCTTAGAGTCTGGTTCATTGATCCCCTGTAACTTAAAGCGATTGTTGACATTCAAATTATTAATCGATGCTGGTGACACCTCTCGATGTTTCCTTCCCTTAGAAAAATGGGTAGCTTTTGGACTAGACCAATTTACCTGGGTTACAGAACTCCGCGAACAATTAAGTATAGCACCAATTGGATGATCCTGATTAATTAGGCTTAGCGCACATAGCACCACATCTCTTGGAGTTTCTTCAGCCCGTACTACGTAAAGAGCAAGATCAACACACGACAACAAAACATTCGTTTCAGCAACGCTATCCATGATAGAAGGTAAGTCAAAAATTATATAATCAAATTCTTTTTCCAAATCGGACAACACTTTGCCCAGTCTTTCCGTTGTTAAGCGATTAATAGATTTATCTGAAGCGGCACCAGATGGAATAATATAGAGTTTTTCTGGGGTAACGGTAACAAGGGCACCCTCTACGTCTATTGTTCCTTCCAACAGCTCTGTAAAGCCAATTCCAGTTTCAACCCCAAAGAAGGAAGGCATTTTAGGGTTACAAAAGTTGCCATCCACTAAAACCACCTTCTTTCCCAAGTGATCCGCCAGATACTCTCCAAATTGGACCGAAATGGTGGTTTTGCCCTCACTAGGAACAGCACTCGTGACAACTAGTGTTTTAGATTTCTTTTGGTCGTCGAAAACTGAAGCGATCTTTTCTACAAGACTCTGATAATGGATTTGGACCAATGATGAAATATTATTTGAATTATCTTTGCCATTTTTTGAGAATTGCGTCTTTTTAGCTCCAGCCACGCCCGGTTTTGTCGATCCATTGAATAACCTTAAAACCTCGCGAATACCTGCTCCAATAGAAGAACTACTTACCGTCCTCGAACTAGAATGTTGCTCGATGGTCGGAATTGCTGTTAAAACAGAAATTCCTGTGGTGTGTTCAAAGTCTTTCGCATCTAAAAAAATCCGATCAAAGGATTCCCGCAATACGGCCAAACCTAGACCAAGCCCTAAGCCCAACAGCAACAAAGTAAAAAACATTGTATTCGTCAAAGCTGGATTTGAAGGAGCTAATGGCGACTTCTGGGAATATATGTGAATTGATCCCTGACCTGGTTGAGGTACCAGCTTCTGAATTGCTCCTAAGTCAATTTCATCAGTCAATATTCTGTCAATTAGATGAGAATCTCGTTTATTCGATCTGCTCAAACTCTTACGGATGACCTTTACCTCTACTTTCTTTTCAAGTCGTGCTTGATATGCCTCTATCTCTTTTCGCAAACGCTGCTGATCTTCTTCGAGCTTGTTAATAAGAATCCATACAGGATTTTGATCTGCATCGGCATTTCTTTCCTCTCCTTCATGATCAAGGTGGCTTTGCAAACTTTTTTCTACCAATGCGCGCCGCTTTTTTGCCAATCGGTCCTTTTCTTCTATAAGTTGGTCTATATTGGTCGCAGCTTGCTCTTTGTGTTGTTTAATGGTTTTAATGACTTCGTTTGCGAATTGGTCGGTAAAGTCATTAGAAATTTGTAAAAGATTTTCCCCAGATTTTCCCTGGCAGTCAATGACAACAACGTTTTTAATTGGGAGTTGGATGTTTATGGTATCACCCATCATCTCGACTACCTGGCCGGAAGTAGGTTTAAAACGTAAATCAGAATACAGGTTATGACGCTGGGCAGTCTCTAAAAGATTTTGTTTGGTAAGGACTTTGTGTTTAATTGATTGTAAATCATCGTTAAAGTTGAAAAGTAACGATTTGGTTCCCTTTCCATGTTCGTTTTTAGGTATATTAAATAATGTAAGTGTTCTCGCACGATAATTAACCGAAGAGGACTGGAGATATATGATACCACTCATAGTAAACAACAAAGATGGAATCAATACCCACCAGATCCGTCTACCTATGATTCTTAAAAGATCATCAAAGTTCAGGAAAAATATTTTTTTCATTCTTAAGTCTTTAGTAAATGTGTTTTATATGAATTTTCAACCTTATATCCAGCCTCTTTACTGCATCGAAATCGCTTAGCAAATTTCAGAAATAATACACATCAAGGATGTTGTTTTTCCATCGATAGCAAATTAAGGACAATCAAGGTTGAACGGGTGACTCATTAGATAATGACTCAAATTACTGAATATACATTATAATGCCATATTACACTTAAGGAAATAGCTATTTAACAATTTTGTCGCTTTGGTGGTATCTTTTCGGAATTGTTTGGAATAAAGACGTCTAGTGCTTTGAATTGTTATATAAACACTAATTTGCTGATTTTATATTTAACTAATTGATTTTTCAATATTTTATGACTATAAACATATGATAGAATGATGCGTAACTTCTTGATTATCAATGTGTTGATGCCTTAAATGATTGAATAATGCTAATCAAAAAATGTTAAAAACAAGACTTTCCTTTATCCTCTTTGTCAAGACGATACTTGCTGATAATATAGCTTTAATTCATAGAGTTTCCACACAGGACAATCATATATCTAATGAAGGAGCACTGGCGTTTTCAGAACACCTCGAATGTTTTTGTTATAAAATGATAAAGGTGAAACAGGCACCATAGATTTTTATTGGCGTCGTAAATATTTGAATAATAATTTGAGACACTATGAAGCATAAGTATGCACAAAGAGTATATTCAGTGGTAGTCTTTGGATCAATATTGATCGTCATAAACAGTCGATTACACAAAGAAAATATGACATAAAAATTTATTTATTAAGAGTTTATGCTACCCTAGAAAAATCCCATGAATTTATTGTGAAGGCTTAAAGTAGGGGTGTGCCTTCAGCAAAACTGTGTCAGATTTTTCAGTTTGAAAAACCACCAAAATTTCCGATGTCGAACAACGTCAGCGGATCATGCCCGAGCCTGGCCCCCTGCATATCATGCGCAATGAGGACTTGCTCGATTTAGAAAT
>JAVJHY011191868.1:0-14806 GCA_035593235.1 Phascolosoma agassizii | reverse complement strand
TCGTCCTGAGAGCCCAGCCCGCGGGTTCCTTCCCTGGGCACTTTCGAACGCCGACACGGCATCCGAAACCCTTCACAGGAGCCGAACTACGCACGGCCCGCGACAGAATTCTTGAACTGGGCAATGTCAAGGCCGTCTTGGGGAGCCGAGCCAACGCCGAATAAGTGAAATGATCAACGCCATAGATGCCTTTGCGACGCAATGTGCAGTTTTCGTGGCTGGCCATAATAAATCCACATCGATCAGCGATTCGAGGCGTCCAAACCTGTTATTGCAGTTTTGCGCGGGCCGGTAATATCGCGCAAAAGTGTGCATCCTGGGGATTGACATTCCAGTCACTGTATATGACAGGGTTTCGGCCTTCCAGCGCAATGAAGGAGAAAAGATGCAATGAAAATACTTCAAAGAAGTGCTCTGAGGGGGCTTTTTGTAGGTGTTGTCTTTGTGGTGTCGCAAGCGGCCGCATCGGTAGTATGGGCAGATGCTGCCGAACATATTGGCGAGGCGTCCTACTATGCAGAAGAAGCGGTTAAGCACTCAGGCATGGGCCATGCTTCCATGATCTATGATGCAGCAGAGCAGGCTCTCACGCATGCCAAGGCAGCATTGGAAGAAGAGGGCGACAACGAGGATTACAAAACGATTGTAGCTGAGCTTGAGAGTGCCATGAAGCAGGCTGAGGCTAATAATGTCACACAAGCGGGGAAACATGCCAAGGCAGCCTTCGAGCGGATCAAAATAGTTGAAGACGCTCAATAAATCTGCATAATCCCCATGAAATCAACAGGGATAAAATCGTCCGAATGAACCGTTTCTGTCAGATCCTACTCTTCCTGTTCGTTGCAGGTGTGCTCGTATCCCAGAGCGCCAGCAACGCCATGGCAGGAGTTGGGCATCTACATGCCACAGCAGCGACGGCGCATACCAAGGCGGCGGTTCATCCGGTTGGTCAATCCGCTTTTCGTCATTTGAATGACCGCGACAGAATTGATCACGGGATGATGCTCAATGGTCCCTGGCCTATGTGTTGCGAGCGTTCAGACACGCTTGTATTGGTTGCAGTTGATCGTCGTGAGAAATTGGCTGGAACAAGCGGTTTTGCGCCGAATCCCTTTGCTATTCTCACGCAGGATCAAGCTTGGAATCCGGGTTTGGCCGACCAACGACTGACGTTGCAAGGCGTGCCAGTTGGTCCCGTTTCTCAGGATATTTTTGCCTTTGCTCCGCGCCTGCGGATCTAGGACCTCACTCCACACATTTACTGATTACTGATCGCCAGCATGTGCGCCGTTGTATTCGGCCATGTACAGGATCGGTACGCTTGTTGATTTTGGCTGGGGGCTGAGGAATGAAATTGATTAAGACCATACCATTCATGATCCTTTTGGGGCTTGGCGGTTGCCGTGATCTCTATTCGGAGCACCATTTGCCAATTGGGCATCCAGCAGATCCGAGTGGCGCGTCATCCGCACCGATCCCGCTACCACCATTGGTGCCGGCATCGGAAGTCGTTCGCCCGAAGGTCGCGCATTGGCAGGAGCCTTCGAGAGGATATCAGGTCACCACGAACCATTCTTTCGTGCGAACTCAAGCGTGAGGGAACGGGCATGATCAATCAATCAAAACGCATTCTCACGCTATTTGTTGTTGGGCTTACACTGTCTGGCTGTGCAAGCGTTGAACCTCAAGTGGCATTCGACGAGGTCGCCGCGAACGTCTCTTATCGCACCGGAAAGACGGTTGTCTGGGATACCGGAAGTGAGGCAGATTTCATTGGCCGCAGCACCGTGAACAGTATTCTTGGTCGCAGTTTGACGGCTGATGGTGCTGTCCAGGTGGCTTTGCTTAACAATCGCAAGCTTCAATCTGTTTATACAGATATTGGCATCGCACAGGCGGCAATTGTGCAAGCTTCGACTCCAAAAAACCCTGTGGTTGACGGCGCCGTCTCTTGGTTCAACGACGCTGGTGGTAGCCCGAACCTCGCATTCGGCGTTGCCTGGAGTTTTATTGACTTGCTTTACATCCCACTCCGAAAATCGGTTGCTGAATCGAAGCTGGAGGAAGCTAAGCTCAGGGTTGCGGGCGCGGTGATCGGGCATGCCGGTGATACCGAGGTAGCCTATTATGACTATGTTGCCGCACGCCAGGAAATTGAACTGTTTGCGCAGGTTGTGAAATCGAACAAGGCATCTGTCGCAGCGGCCAAGTCCATCCGTCGGGCGGGCAACATCACAGCATTGCAGTTTGACCAGCAGCAAACCCAACTCACGCGCGCCAAGTTGCAGCTTGCTCAAGCTCTGGTTCGCTCATCCGCGGCTAGGGAACGCTTGAATGTTCTGATGGGTTTGTCGGGTGACGCGGTTGAATGGCGTGCACCTGTTCGCTTGCCTGAACTGCCGGGCCGGGAGTTGTCGACCGACTATGTCGAAGCCCGCATGATTGAGGCGAGTCTTGATATTGAAGCGGACCGTCAACGGCTGACCACACTGGGCCGCCGCTTTAATCTGGTTCGCCGATCGTCACTTGTGCCGGAATTCGATCTTGGCAAGGAGTACGAACGCGAGGTTGAGGTCGAAGAAGACAGCAAGAATATCCGTGAGGCCTTTGGCCCGACGTTCGGGTTCGAAATTCCGATCTTCGATCGTGGTCAGGCCGAAAAAGCCAACGCGCGAATGCAGATTATCAAAGCGGAACACAACATTTGGGCGCTTGCTGTACAGATTCGTTCGGCGGCCCGGTTGGCACGGGCACGTCTGCTGACTGCACGTAGGACCGTTAGGTATTATCGTGATGCAATCCTTCCAGAGACTGCGCGCATCCTCAATGGCACTCAAAAGGACTTTAATGCCATGCAGGAAGACGTATTTCGTCTTTTGCGCGCCAAGCGCGATCAGATAGCGGTTGGCCAGCAGTACATCCAGGCCTTGCGTGAGTATTGGATTGCGCGTGCTCGCTATCAGCAGTTCCTAAATGGAAAACTCCCAGGCGACGGCGGGCGCGTCGGTATGCAAATGGCGGCCGCTGATGGCGGCAGCGGTGGTGAAGAGCATTGATGAGTACCCCCCAAAGATAACTAACGAGACAGGAGATGCGGAATGACGAAGTTGACACGACGTGAGGCCCTTGCAGCAAGTGGCGCGATCGCGGTAGGCGCCGCCGCTACCAGCAAGGCGCTCGCTGCGACAGATCACTCGTCGATGAACCATGGCGAATCGAAGGTGGTGAAGAAGGCTCGGCCGCCAGCCAAGCCCGGCACCTATCGTCATCCCGAGGGCAATGACTGGTACGCCCGCACCATCGATCCCTATGACGAGTTTGCGCCAGGGCTTCCTCACAAGGACTATACGCCTGTGGTCAAGCCCAATGGAACGTCGCTACCGTTCAAGATTGTAGATGGAAAGAAAGTTTTTCATCTCATCCCTGAAGAGATAACCCATGAGTTCGCCCCGGGCTTCAAAGGCATCGGCTGGGGTTACAACGGCGAGATGTCTGGTCCGGTGATAGAGGCCGTCGAGGGCGACCATTTAAAGATCTATGTGACCAACAAGCTGCCTGTTCCGACATCGGTGCATTGGCACGGGCTTTTATTACCATGCAATCAGGATGGCGTCTCCGGTCTGACCCAGCGTCCTATCCGGTCAAAGGAAACATTTCTTTACGAATTCAAATGCATCCAGCACGGCACGTTCATGTACCATTCGCACAAGGACACCATGACCCAGGAGGGTATGGGGCTTGTGGGTATGTTCGTCATTCATCCGCGCAAGCCGAAACAACCACGCCCCGATCGCGACTTCGCGCTGATGTTGCATGAAATGGACATGAAACCTGGGACCTATCGTCCGGACACGAGTGTCTCAAGCGGATTCAATACCCTGACGATCAACGGCAAGGTATTTCCGGGAACTGATCCGCTGGTTACCAAGCTCGGCGACAAAACCCGCATTCGCATCGGCAATCTGTCGGCGATGGATCACCATCCATTCCATATTCACGGCCATGCCTTCCGCATCACGGAAACCGACGGTGGCGTGATACCAGATAATATGCAGTGGCCTGAAACCTCGGTACTGGTTGCCGTCGGGCAAACACGCAATCTGGAATTCGTCACCGACAATCCCGGCGATTGGGCAACGCACTGTCACATGACGCACCACACCATGAACCAGATGGGGCATGGATTGGTGAACATGGTTGGTGCCGATGCGAAAATGATCGACGGCAGTGTTGGCGGTCTGATCCCGAACTACATGACCATGGGCACCGAAGGGATGGGTGACATGGGTCTCCATGCCAAGCACATGGAGATGCCTGAGAACTCGATCCCGATGGTCGGGACGCAAGGTGCGTTCAGCTACATCTCCATGGGTGGGATGGTCACGGTTCTCAAGGTCCGCGAAGGCATAACAAGCTACGAGGATCCAGGCTGGTACACGCCACCGAAGGGCACTAAGGCTCGTCGGGCACGCAAGAGTGAATTGCGACGTGATGGGATCAAAGTGTGATGCAGTTCATACCAAGGGGCCAGCATCGTTGGAATGTCGGAAACATGCAGCCGATCTCAAATCTGGCCGAGGCGATTAAGATTATTGCCTATGCCCGAGAAACACAGACCGTAGACGCCAATAGGGACGGAGAAACTGAGAATGAATAGGATGGGGCTTGTTGGAGCGATCGTGGCTGTGACCATCGGCCTGGGGCTTTACTATTTGTTGGAGTGGGATCGCGGCAGTGCGGCTCTGACCGTAAAGGTCAAGTTGCCTTCGACGTTCTCAAGCGAAGCGACAGCTGGACAAGTTTTGTTTGAAGCCAACTGCGCAAAGTGTCATGGCAAGAATGCCGCCGGTACCAACGTCGGTCCTCCGCTCGTGCACATCATCTATGAGACCGGTCATCATGGCGATGTTTCATTTTATCGCGCGGCGAAAAACGGCACCCAGGGCCACCATTGGCCGTATGGGAACATGCCCGCGATCAACACCGTAGTAAGGGCTGATGTCAGCCAGATCATCACCTATGTGCGTGAGCTTCAGCGCGCTAATGGGATCAATTAATCACCACAATCACGAGAAACGAGGAGTGTCTCTGGAAAGAAATATCATTCCGGACAATTCGGTTTGTCCGGCGGACTGCAGGCAACTTGAAACTAAACACTAATCAAACCACCAACTCAAAAAATAGAGGACAAAAAACATGATTGTGTCGACTTCAATAAAGGCGATTATCGCTGGGACTTTCGCCATGGCGCTGTTCGTGAGCCCAATTCATACTCTTGCTGCTGGGACCGGCAATCATTCGCACGCCAAGATGAACCACGATGACATGGCTGGTGGTATGCCGGGCAAGGCCAAGTGGGTCAAACGCACGATCAAGATTATCGCAACGGACACCGCATACAACGTACCGTCGATCACGGTGAAGGACGGTGAAACGGTGAAGTTCATTGTCGAGAACAAGGGCGAGTTGCTGCACGAATTCACCGTCGGCGATACCAAGATGCAGAAGGCCCATCAAAAAGAGATGATGAAGATGATGGATGAAGGCAAGCTGGAAGCCGATCGCATTGTCGGCAACGCCAAGCATGCCCACGGCAACAGCGTCATCCTTGCTCCAGGTGAGAAGAAAGAACTCATCTGGATGTTCCATAAGGCAGCGAATGTTGAATTCGGTTGCAACGTTCCTGGGCACTACGAGGCCGGTATGAAGGGCCGCATTCACATAGAAGGGTGATCCCGAATTAGAACCTTTTGGCCGTTGGAAAGCCGGTTCACTGGCCTAGTATTGCGCCGCCGCGCACAGATTTGGCTGCCTTCGGTAAAATTTTCCAATCATATGGTGTGCCATCAATAAAGAACACACATCCAACTTTCTGCGATGCGGCAGCCACCGCAAGTACATTACGAAGTTCAGTCGTCATACGCAGGCAATGAAGCGGCGGCTAGTTGTTTGGCGAGGGTATTGAGGGTAACGGCCTTGTCTGATGTGCCAGAGGCGTAACTCTCTCGGTTGGGGAAGGTTTCGAGCCGCTCAGCCAGTTTCCAGCATAACTCAGGCATGGCCGCACTACCCAGTTGCAGAAAGCTCTTCCGGTAGATGAGACTAAGCATGGCCAACTCTTCCGCATTAGGATGATAAGTTCCCCGCTCCAGTTTGGAGACCCGGGTACGATGAACATCAAGGAGATGCGCAACATCTGCTTGGGAGAGACCGGACCGGCGTCGGGCCACTTTGAGATCAAGAGCAAAATTAAGTTCCATACAATGAAAACGTTACGTACTAACGACATCGATAGTATGGCGAGGGAGATATGTGAACCGGCGGGGGGGGTCAAATAGCAAATCGGCGCCCAAGATTGACCCCACCCATTGCGAGATAAGGCCCTCAAAGAATTCGCTTTTTCAGTGATTTAATGGGGTCAACTTTGGACGCCGAAAGGGGTCAGTTGCGCGTGCCGATCCACACCCGGCGCATTTGGATGGGTTGGTCAGCCAGATGGAGGCCCCTGAAACAGGTTTGCCGGAACCTGTCCGCACCCTCTGTCTTATGCTCATTGATCTCATTGGGAAATTAATTGAGCAAATCCGTGTGCTCGTTGTTGAGATAAAGCATCTAGTGCTGCTGACCTTTTCTTTTGATACCTCAATTGTCAGAAATTTTGTTACCCATATGTTACCCAGGCACAAAATTGATGATTTTTGTTAAGTTAGAATTCTTAAGTAACTAACTGAATTATATGATAAATATCCTGGTGGAGCCGGGGGGAATCGAACCCCCGACCTCAGCGTTGCGAACGCTGCGCTCTCCCAACTGAGCTACGACCCCTGACAAGCAAGAGCCGCCATTTAGTGTAGCCGATCAAATTCTGTCAAGCGGCCAACAGGGGAAACTCCGTTACATACCTAATGCGCAACAGAGATGCCGGAGAGCTGGTGGGAGAAGCAGCTCTCCGGCACGGTTCACGCTACGGATCGGATCAAGGGGGAGATGCCGATGCTGTAGCGTTCTGGGTTAGCGCCCGTCAGTTGGGGCGGTGAATACGCGCTCGGCCCAGCCGCTATAAGATGAGCCCTCATACGCCGAAGCAGAGGTTGCCGCCATTCCAAGGCCGGCCAAAATCGCAAAAATCGTCAATGTGCGTGTCATATTTTAGTCTCCTTGTCTGATTGTCTGGGACACAGATAGGAGGCGCCAGGCACCATTGTAATGTTTGATCACGAACACTTGGTTGGACGTGAAGTGAGCGCCCGAAATGACCCATTTGCGATCCCAATGTGCCAACTTGATCGATGGATTTTCAAGCTAGTGGATCAAACCTGATATTTGAATCTCGAGGCGGTCAGAAGGAGTGCACATTAACCAATTCAAATATCGGGATAATTTGATCCATCAGCAAAAAACCTAGTGGTACGAAGCGATAGAATCGCACCACTAGCGTGGGCAATTGCAGTCAAGGGCCAGGCCGGATAACAACAACTGGCCTCTTGCGGCCTTCAACGCCGCCCGCTACACCGTTTGCAACAATCAATAACGGGGTAGACAGTCATGGTGGCTTTGCTCGGCTTTGTGAAATATTTGTTACAGCTGTATGTCTATATAATCATTGCAGGCGTGGTTCTAAGCTGGCTAATGGCATTCAACGTCATCAATCCGTACAATAATTTCGTTCGCAGCCTGGCCCAGGCCATCGATGCCGTCACTGAGCCGGTCCTCGGGCCGATCCGGCGCATGTTGCCGTCACTGAGCGGTATCGATATTTCGCCGGTTATCCTCATCCTCGGAATTTTCTTTATCCAAAGCGTAATTATCGGGACCTGCGGCTCGGGATTCCTTATGCCGTTGTTCTGTGGCTTTTAGCCCGGCAGATGTGACGACCAGCCTTGCTCAGGCCGCGCGGGATGGTGTAACGCTGCGCGTCAGAGTGACACCGAAATCGTCCTGCGATGAGATTCTTGCGCCAACCGGACAAGGCGGCGAATTGGCACTTAAGGTGCGGGTACGCGCAGTGCCCGAAGACGGCAAGGCCAATAAGGCCGTTACCCGCCTAATTGCCAAATGGCTTGGCGTCGCGGGCTCAACGGTGGTGTTGAAATCCGGCGCCAGGTCGCGCACAAAGATTTTGGAAATTCACGGGCATAGCAATGAACTGACAGCAACCATCGACCGGTTGTTGAACGAAAGCAAAAACTGAAGGCAGGCAGAATGTTGGACACAGCAAATTCAGGCACGGTTATTGATGGCAAGGCTGTTGCAGCCGAACTGCGGATAAAAATTGCCGGCGCTATTTCCGCACTACAAGCTGATCACAATCTCACACCAGGTCTTGCGGTGGTGTTGGTTGGTGAGGATCCGGCCAGTCAGGTCTATGTCCGCAACAAAGCACGCCAGACCGTTGAGACCGGCATGCAGTCGTTTGAGCATCGCCTGCCCGTAGAGACGCCCGAGGCCGATTTGCTGCACCTCATCGACAAACTCAACAATGACGCCAGTGTTCATGGCATATTGGTGCAACTGCCGCTGCCGGACCAGATCGACTCCGCCAAAGTTCTCAGCGCCATCGACCCGGACAAGGATGTTGACGGTTTCCATCCGGTCAATGCCGGGCGTCTGGCAACCGGTGCCCCCGGCCTGGTGCCGTGCACACCGCTTGGATGCGTTATTCTGGCCAAGTCGGTCCAGGACGATTTAACCGGTGTCACAGCCGTCATCGTTGGCCGTTCGAATATTGTCGGCAAACCGGTCTCGCAATTGCTGCTGCAGGAAAACTGCACCGTCACCATCGCCCACTCGCGCACCCGTGATTTACCGGCCGTGGCGCGAACAGCCGATCTCTTGATCGCTGCTGTCGGCCGGCCCGAAATGGTCAAGGGCGACTGGATCAAACCCGGCGCAATCGTGATCGACGTTGGTATCAATCGCATTGCGGCAGCTGAGGGTAAAACCCGTCTTGTCGGCGATGTTGACTATGCCGGGGCCAGCACCGTTGCCGGTGCCATAACACCCGTGCCCGGTGGCGTCGGCCCAATGACCATTGCCTGCCTGCTGCGCAACACCGTTCAGGCGGCTTGCGCGGCAAATGGCATTCCGATGCCGGCGATTTAGGAAAGCCCGGTTCCAGCCCTATTGGCTTTTATCGCCGCCCAGGCATGCACGGCCAGAGTGGCGATCAACACTGCACCGCCGATGATTGTTGCCGTGGCCACAGGCTCGCCGATCACCAGCCAGACCCAGAACGGGCCAAGCACGGTTTCCAGAAGCATGATCAGGCTGATCTCCGCACTCGGTACGTCGCGGACACCATAGGTCATGGCCAGAAACGGTATCGGCATGATGATCAGACCCATCGCCAACAGGTAAACGAGCGTGACACCGTCGACGGGTGTTAGTTCGGCCATTGGCAATACTGCCAGGCCCGATAGAATGCCGGCAAGGCCGACAACCGCCAAATTGCTGACATGACCGTTGTGGCGCAGGATACACAATGTCAGCGCCAGCGTGCTGGCTGCCACAAGTGTAATCGCGATACCCGACACATCCGACACCGCTATGTTGCCGCCGGCGGCGATCGCAATTCCGGCAAATCCGCACAGCACCGCCACCCAGGTCCGCAATGGTGGCCGTTGGTGAAATACCAGCCAGTCGATCAATGCCGCAAACAGCGGTGTGCTGGCCAAAGCCACCAGCACATTGGCCACCGAGGTGTAGCTGAGCGCGACAATAAAAAGGATGCTTGAAACCGCAAGCGCCAGTGTCGCGACCCAGCCGGGCGATCCCAGACGCCGCACCGCCGGCACCAATGGTACGCCGAGTATGAATCGGGCCAGCACGATCGTCGCCAGACCGGACAACAGCCCGCGCCACACCAGCATCGTCCAATGGTCCATGTCGATCAGCCGCAGCAACAGCGTATCGGGCGTCAAAAGCAAGACGCCGCCAAGCGCGATCAACAAACCACGGCTGTGTTTTGAAAATGTCATCGGAGAATGAGCCGGATTGGGTTGTATACGAATACCTTGAAGCGTGTCTGATTTAGATTGAAACGCTCAAGGCCACAAGTATGGCCCGGCGCATTTCGCCGCGCCCGCGCAGGCCCGAGCGAAGCGAGGAATAGCTGTGAGCCAAAAAAAACCTAGGTCATGATTCCGCTTTCAGCGGACATGATCTAGTGGATCAAAACTGACATTTGAATCCCGCGAAATGTACGGTTCAGTCTTAGCCAAATGGCCCAAATGCAAGGACAACTTGACCCATAAGAAAAAACTCTAGTGGTACGACGCCATAGATTTGTACCACTAGCTACGAAACACCCTCCACGATCAGCACCTCGGATTTTGCATAAGCCTGACGCAACTTGGCGGCGGCCTGATATTCCGCGGAGTGATAACAATCGTGCGCCTTTTGATAACTGTCGAATTCAAGAATGACATGGCGCTCCCGCGCATCACCCTCGACGGCGTCGAACGCGCCGCCGCGCACCAAAAATTTTGCTCCCCATGCTTCAAACACCGGCCCATCCATTGCAATGTATTTTGGATAATTGCCAGCGTCGGTAACTGTGACGTGGACGATCCAATATCCCTTGGCCATCTATTCCGCCCCTTCGACAATGACGATCTCGGCCTGGCCGGCATTTTCACGGTGCGCCTTGGCCGCTTGATACGCCGGCGAGTCATAGCATGCCACAGCCTGCTCGAGGGACTCGAACTCGATCACGACATTGCGCGGCCGCGCTTCACCCTCGGCGGCATGGTACCGTCCGCCCCGCGCCAGAAAGCGTCCGCCAAACGTCTTGATCGCCTCTGTCGCCGCGGACGCATAGAGAGGATACTGATCCGGGTCCGTCACGGTCACGCGGGCAATCCAATAGGCCTTGGCCATCGATAATCTCCATTTGGCTGAAGTGTCATGAGGTCTGCAGTCCAGCCAAACCTTGACATTCTTTATGCATTACGGCAACGGCGAGGGTCATGAATACACCAACCCATCTGCTCGTCGCCGCCGCAGTTCTGGCGCGCACCGGCCGGCCCATTGCCAATACCGCCGTGGTCTTCGGCGCGCTACTGCCCGATATCTATATCTATGTGTTGTTCATTTGGTCGCGATTGATCAAGGGTGTGCCAGAGGCCGAGGTCTGGACCCGGCTTTATTGGCAGGAACCGTGGCAGACCGCGTCGGCACTGTACAATTCCATACCGGTCTATGGTGCGCTTCTGGCCACCGTCATCTATGCCCGCCACACCATTGTCAAACTGATCTCCCTCGCCGCACTATTGCACATCGCCCTCGACCTGCCCGTCCACCACGACGACGCGCATCGTCATTTCTGGCCGTTATCGCACTGGAAATTCGGTAGTGGGTCACTTTGAAATTTTAGCGACTAAGCCGCTAGCGAGGCATTGATGCGCAGACTCACATATGATTCACTGCGGACAGTGTGGCGTTTGATTCTCTGGTTCACACCAACTTGCGACCTTCAATGGGAGCTAAGCCGCAGGCCCGGAGTTTCAAGCGTCCAACTCAAGCCATTTGAGAAGAAAACGATAGAAACAACCGGACCCGCAACCATTTCAGTCAACCTCGACTAGCGATTCACGCTGTACTGATCGCGAATGTAGAGATTGTAGTACGTGCCCTTTGAGCGAGCGGCCAGCAGGCCATCGTAAATTTGCTGCGGCACATTCGGATAATCGTAGGGATCCGAGCTGCTGGTGAACACAAGGGTAAGCATCCGTCTGGATGCATCGTACTTGGCACCGCGAACGGCAGTGGAGTTGAAGTAGACCATAACGGTCTCCTATAATTGCGGAGACCGGGTACTGGATACGAGAGGCAGCGCTGTAGCGCGCCGAATTTGAACGTGTTCCCGACTCCATGGATGGTAAGGGAACTCAAGAAGGGGGTCGCCGGGTGCGCTAGCTTGGCGGCCTCTTCTTTTACATTCGGTACGCATAAGCCGACTCCTGAGAAATCAAATCGGGTCCGTCAACTGGATTCTGACACTTAGAGTTGCCATATTAGAAATATGACCGATCAGAAGAAGAAACGCCCTCGCGACGTGAGCCAGTTAGCAAAGTCGATTGTCGATGTAGCTACTGGTGAAACGTCCGACGAAGAGAGCGCAACCGTCATCCGAGCACGCAAGGCCGGCAAAGCTGGCGGCACTGCACGTGCTCGCGCGCTCACTCCCGAGGAGCGCGCTGACATTGCGCGGACCGCTGCTGCGGCTCGTTGGAAGAAGAACGACTAAGCAGCTTCTTCGAATTCGTCGTTAGACGCTTTTCGCCACTCAATGTCTAACTCAAGATCCATCGTAATCTGGATTGGCTCTTCATCTGGATGCTGCGAATTCCAGCGATCCATATCGTATGACAGATGCACACCGTCATCGACCATTTGCTCGCGTCGCATGTTGAGCGAGCGATGCATCTGCGGTCGCGTTGCGTATTCGATATCGATAAAAACAAACGACGTCTGTCCGCCTGAGACAGGCAACTTATGGTATGCGCGATAAGGACAACCAGTCTCTTCGTCGAAGCGAAGTTCCTCGCGGGCAGCAGTACTAATCTGCTTCTTCAAGACCTCAAACGGATCTTTGGGCTTCGGCAAATTGAACCGCCCCGGGTATTCTGGAGGCTGGCAAGGTCATGCACCGCTATTGGACGAACGTCTGTGCCGCTTGCGCGCTCAAACAGCACTGCACGTCGAGCAAGGAACGCCGCATTGCCCGCTGGGACCACGAAGACGTTCTTGAGCGCGCGCAGGAACGGCTGGATGAAAGACCCGACGCGATGATTGTCCGTCGCTCCACTGTCGAGCATCCGTTTGGGACCATAAAGGCGCGAATGGGTGCAACGCACTTCCAGATGAAGACGCTGAAGCATGTCGCCACCGAGATGGCGCTGCACGTGCTCGCCTACAATCTGACGAGGGTGATGAACATCATAGGAATACCAGCGCTGATCAAGGCGATTATGGCGTTTTTTGCCTGGTGGGAGGCGATCATCGCCCACCAAACCACCATCAGGGGCTCACAGAACCGAAGTCACGCGATCTGAGTCCATAATCGCGGAAGTTGACTGCTGACCGACGGAATCGCGTGATTAGTCTTGCGAACGCCTGTTCTCACACAACCTCGTATACGACCAGGTGCGCGACAGGCTCGAATACCAGTTTCGTGACATGGGCCGGCAAACGGTCAAGAACATTGATCGGCCGGTGCAGGTCTGGCAATTGAAAGTGGACTCGCCTACGGCCCAACCTTCACCGGAAAGCCATCATTTTGGGATGAAAAAACCAGCAATCGCGGTTCTTCCATTCAATGATCTTTCGGGCAATCCGGAAAACGAAGCCATCGCCGACGGGCTGACCGAAGATGTCATCACCGCGCTTTCGCGCACGCGCTGGTACGATGTAACCGCCCGCAATTCGACCTTCGCCTATAAAGGCCAGTCGCCCGATGTGCGAGATGTAGCCAAATTCTTGGGTGTGCGCTACGTCCTCGAGGGCAGCGTGCGTAGCGCGGCAGGCCAGGCGCGCATTACGGCACAGCTAATTGATGCTGAAACCGGCAACCACGTTTGGGCCGATCGTTTCGATCGCTCACTCGACGACCTTTTCGCCCTTCAGGATGAAATTGCCCACCTGGTGGTGACATTGCTTACGGAGTTCGTCTGTCAGGATGTCCCCAAGAAGATTGGCAAGCTGGCGCCCGAGGCATACGGGGCCTATGAGCATGTAATCGCCGGCGTCAAACTGCTTCATCGCCTATCACCAGAGGAATTGCGGGCATGCGAGAAACATTTTGTCACGGCCATTGCGATGGACCCAGATTTGCCCCTTGCCTATCAGGCTCTTGGTCTAGCCAATATTACGCAGTGGATGTTCTGGGGTGAGCCCGATCGTGACCTGGTCGGGGAAGCGGCGCGCCATGCAGCGATGGCTCACAACATCGCTCCCGATGACGCCACGACTTACCGGCTGAGTTGTCGCGTCGCCCTATCTGCAAACGAATTTGATGAAGCCAGGCGCTTCGCCGAACGCGCACTAAAAATCAATCCAGACGATAGCGACCTTGTTATCTTGAAGGCCGTCTATGAAATGTTCGCAGGAGAAGCCGAGGCCGGCCACCGGCTTTTGCAAGGTCTCCTCGAAGTCCATTCCGAAACACCTCATTCAGCCGATATCATCCGGCTGTGGCTGGCAATCAATCAATTTATCCTTGATGACCCCATGGGTGCCAAGGCAACGCTGAAAGAAATCAGCGGTATCGAGTTCATATGTAAACTCCTTCTGGCGGCCTGTGAGGCAGCACTCGGCCAACAGGAAACCGCCCACGGCCATGTACAAGAATTACTCAAGGAGCAGCCGGGCGTCAGCTTAAGTCAGCTTGGACTGCTGCGCTGTTTTCGCCAGCCGGATAGAGGCTTAAAGTTGGGTCAGGCGCTTCAGCAAGCTGGGTTGCCCAAACAATGAGAGATCGGAATTAGATCTCCAGTTTTGGGCCCTGCATCCCTGCTGGAATTCAGGATGGAAGCTGCAGAATTGCTCCATGATGCTGCGCCTTGTGCACTGATCCCAGAGTGCGGTCGCTGTTGCTGAAGAGGCTACGCAATGGGGCAAGTATAGACAAGTTGATTGCAGAAATGCGCCGTCAATGGCATCCATGTCCTGGAATTATTTTTGGGTGATTGGCGGAGCGAATTTGTGGAAGCCATCATTGTCGTCGACATGCAGGTCGGCTTGTCATCGGCGGTTTGAAACTGACCCGGGTATTGGGATTGTGGCAACTTGAAACTGACCCACCTTG
>JAVJHY011190822.1:0-14807 GCA_035593235.1 Phascolosoma agassizii | reverse complement strand
TCGGCCTTGGCGCCTGCCACTGCCTGACACAGCAGGAGCCCGCCGGCCCCCGTCCCCCCACGAGGCCCGCCCACTGATCCACAGAACCAACGCGGATGCGCAACTCGCCCCGCTATGGCCCGAGGGCGGTTGGGGCTGACGGGTGCTTGCCCCAGGTCATGGCGATCGGCCAGGAGCGGCTCTTAGATCGTGGTAGGATGCATCCACATTTTCCGGAGCTGCCATGATCGTCGCCCGCCTTCCTCGCCTGCTTCCGCTGTTGCTGGCCCTCGTCTTCTTCACCGCCTGCAACGCCGAGAAGGATTTCGTCTTCGAGTCTCCCGCCGGTGGCCAGCTCTCCGCGCCCGGCGACCTCGAAGTGGAGCTGCGTCTTCCCCAGGGCACCGACCCGGCCAGCGTCCAGTTTGAGCTGGACGGCCAGCCGGTGGTCGTGAACCAGATCACGGTGGTCGGGAGCGTGATCGCCGGGATCCTTCCTGCCGTCGCACCAGGACCGCACAGTTTGACAGGCTTGATTCCCAGCCGATCGGTGAACACGGATTTCACCGTCGTCGCGCTGAACAATCCGAGCGAATGCGAGATCCTGAATCAGGTCGAGTGCGTGCTGCCCTTTCCCTCGTCCCGCTTCGAGCAGGCTGCCGTCTCCTACACAGGTGTGAAGGTCGCCTTTAGCCCGAACACCCTGCCGGTCTTCCGGCGCAGCGTGCCTCCCTTTTTCACGGGTCCCTTGGATCCGACTCCTTACGCCCAGAACGATGGTTTCAGTCCCACCGTGCAGGTCTTGATGCACTTCCCCTCGACGCCAGATCTCGCCGCGTCGGGAGCCAACGTCGTCCAGGCAGCGACCCGAACCTACGGCGCAAGCGGTAGCGACCAGGGCAGCCCCACCCTGTTGATCGACTGGGAAACCGGCGAACGGGTGCTGCATTGGGTCGAGAACGACAGCAGGGCGACGAATGCGTCGCGGGTGCTGACCTTCCTGCGACCGGGCCGCAGCCTCACCCCGGGGCACCGCTACATCGTGGCAGTGCGTGGGCTCGTCGATGCTCAAGGAGCCCCGGTCCAACCGGAACCGGTCTTCAAGGCGATTCGTGACGGAGCCTCCACGACCATTCCGGCGGTCGTCCAGCGCGCAGAGGAGATGGAGGGTCTGTTGCAGCGCCTTGCCGACTTCGAGATCCCGACCGACGACTTGATCCTGGCCTTCGATTTCCAGGTGCAGAGCGACGAATCGCTGACCTACGAGATGCTCGCGATGCGGGACATGGCCTTCGAATGGCTTGAGGCCCAGCGAGAACTCGGCACGCAGACGTTTCAGATCAACAGCATGCTCGAGACCAATCCCGGTTGTGCGGATCCGAATATTCCCACATGGCGGCAGATCTACGGCACCTTCCAGGTCCCGCTGTTCCTGACCAAGGACCCGATTCTCCAGAACAGCGAACTCTCGGTTCTGGTCCGCGATGCCGACGGTCATCCCACCTACACCACAACGATGGGCGCGCCCTTTGGCATCGGCATCCCATGCGACGTGTTCGACGCCTCCGGAGCATTCACGCCGCTGACCCCGATCGTGATCGGCCACGGCCTTTTCGGGGAAGGGCCCAGCACGGCGGTTTCGGTCGCCGGTACCGGGCTGGCTCCCGGCCTGGTTCCGGGTGGAACCAATTGGTCGGGGCTTTCCACGCCCGACACGCAGCCCACGCTCACATCCAGCTTCATCTTCAAAGTGAACGCAGACCCGGATCGCATCGAGTCCTTGGCTGACCGGTTGCGTCAGGGGCAGGCCAACGCTCAGCTCCTGGCCAAGATGATGCACGAGGGTGACTTCAACCAGGATCCGGCCTTCCAGGGGCCGCAGGGCCAAGGCGCCATCCTCGCCGATGACGAGATCTACTACTGGGGAGCCAGTCTCGGTGGGATCATGGGCCACATGTTCGCGGCGCTAACGCCCCATGTGGAGCGGCACGTCCTGGACGTTCCGGCCATCAACTTCTCGTTGTTGCTCCACCGGGCCACGCCGTTCGCCCAATTCGAGGCGCTGCAGTTTCTCCTCACCCAGGACGCTATGAACCAATCGATCGGGCTCGGCCTTTCCCATGAGATCTGGGTGCGCGGCGAACCCGCCGGTTACGCGACCCACATCACGCAGAACCCGCTGCCGGATTCTTTCGTGAAGAAGACCCTGCTCCATGTGGAGCTCCACGATCAGCAGGTGTCGAATTTGCGCTCGCAGCTCGCTGGGGCGACCCTTGGGATCCCCGTCCATGAATCATCGTTCATGAAGGATTTGGCCGGCATGCAGAATTCCAGCGGGCCCCAGGAGTCGGCCTACATGGTCATTGATACGGCTGCCTTCGATCTGAACAACCCGGCCCACTTGCCCTTCGTGCCTCCGCTGATCAATGAACAGGGCCGGTCCAATCGGTGCGATCCGCACAATCGACTGCGGGTGACACCTGCGGCGCTCGACCAGATCAACCTGTTCTTCCAGCCGGACGGCCTGATCGAGACGACATGCGACGACGACGGGTTGTGCAATGCATCGTCCGCCGAGGAGTTCCCGCAGGGTGTGGCCTTGCCCTGCGATCCCCTTCTCTAACCGAAGCGCCCCAAAACACCTCAGCGCGGGAGCCCGGGCGCTCCCATAGCCTGGATGCGAGCCGATTCGACGGTTCCGATTCCTTTCGTTCGGCCCGGGGATCGGCTATCCACTGGCCGTCCCAAGTCCCAGGAAATGCAAGGGGAAATCATGGTCGACGTCACCCGTCACGACGTCGTGATCGTGGGTGGAGGCGGCGCAGGTCTACGCGCCGCCATCGCCGCATCCGAGGCCCAGCCGGGTCTCGATATTGCTTTGGTCTCGAAGGTCTACCCGATGCGGAGCCACACGGTTTCCGCCGAGGGTGGTGCCGCCGCGGTTGCGCGTTCGGACGACAGCATCGAGATGCACGCCTACGACACGGTTAAGGGCTCCGACTTTCTCGGAGACCAGGATGTCATTCAGTACTTCGCCGAGAATGCTCCGAAAGAGCTGACTCGCCTAGAGCACTGGGGATGTCCGTGGAGCCGCAATGAGGATGGCAGTCCGGCCACCCGTGCCTTCGGTGGGATGACGACCAAGCGCACCTGGTTCGCGGCAGACAAGGTCGGCTTCCACATGCTGCACACCTTGTTCCAGACCTCGCTCAAGTACGGTGATGTGACTCGTTACGACGAGTACTTCGTGAGCAAGCTGCTCGTCGAGAACGGAGCCTGCCGCGGTGTCGTGGCGATGGACATCCGTACCGGCGAAGTTTCGGCCATTCTCGGCAAGGCTGTGATCCTGGCCAGCGGTGGCGGAGGCAAGATCTGGCCCTTCACGACGAACGGCAACATCAAGACCGGCGACGGCATGGCGCTGGCCTACCGAGAGGGAGTGCCCCTCAAGGACATGGAGTTCGTCCAGTACCACCCGACGGGGCTGCCGGGTACCGGCATCCTGATCACCGAGGCGACTCGGGGTGAGGGCGGCTACCTCATCAACTCCGATGGCGAGCGCTTCCTGACCACGCGCGATTACGGCGTGGGCACGAAGGCCGAACTCGGCCCTCGGGACATGATCAGTCGCGCCATCACCCAGGAGATCGC
This sequence comes from Phascolosoma agassizii, assembly GCA_035593235.1. Taxonomy (NCBI): domain Eukaryota; kingdom Metazoa; phylum Annelida; class Sipuncula; order Phascolosomatiformes; family Phascolosomatidae; genus Phascolosoma; species Phascolosoma agassizii. The sequence continues at coordinate 11,177 of JAVJHY011190822.1, read as the reverse complement.
TGCCGGTCGTGGCATCGAGGTAGTCGGCAAGGTCGGCAAGTTCGCACACCTGGATCTGCGCCATCTCGGCGAAGAGAAGATCATGCTCCGACTGCCCTTCGTGCGAGAGCTGGCCAAGACCTATGCCGCGGTGGATCCAGTGCACGAGCCGATTCCGATTCGACCCGTGCTCCACTACATGATGGGCGGGGTCGATACCGATATCGAAGGCGCCACCGAGATCGACGGGCTCTATGCCGCCGGCGAGACGGCTTGCGTCTCGCTCAACGGCGCGAACCGACTCGGCTCGAACTCTCTGACCGAATGCCTCGTCTTTGGTGCACGGGCCGGCGAGCACGCCGTCGAGTACATCAAGGGCGCCGGCGGTGGCGCAGAAGCGCCCCTCCTTCGCCAGGCCGAGGAAGAGGCCGGTCGTATCGCCGATCTCCGCGGCCGCCAGCGTGGCGGAGACAAGATCTTCGCCGTACGCGAGGCCATGAACGACGTCATGGAGGAGGGCACTGGCGTCTATCGCGAGCAAGCCTCCATGGCCAAGGCCGTCACCGACATCGCCGCGGTCAGGGCGCGTTTCGAAGACATCAGCCTCGACGACACGAGCAAGGTGTTCAACACCGAACTCGTTGCCGCCCTTGAGTTGCAGAACATGCTCGATGTCGCACAGACGGTGACCGTAGCCGCCGTCGAGCGGAAGGAGTCACGCGGCGCTCACGCCTGTAGCGACTACCCGACGCGGAACGACAACGAGTATCTGCACCACTCGTTGGTCTATCACACCCCGGAGGGCCCGTGGTACGACAAGAAGGATGTGACGTTGGGGGTCTGGGAACCCGAGGAGCGGAAGTACTAGGCCATGGCTGAAGTCAAGAAGACCTTCGTTGTCACGCGCTTCGATCCTGACAAGGACGAAGTACCGAAGACCCAGAGCTACGAGGTTCCCGTCGAGGACGACTGGAAGATCCTCGAAGCGCTCAATTACATCAAAGACAATCTCGACCCGACGCTCTCGCACCGCTGGTCCTGCCGGATGGCGGTCTGCGGAAGCTGCGGGATGAATGTGAACGGTGTGCCGAAGCTGACCTGCAAGGATCCGATCTCCGACTACGGAGATACGATCGAGGTCAAGCCGCTGGCCAACTTCCCGGTGGTTCGCGATTTGGTGGTCGACCTCGAGGGCTTCATGGAGAAGTTCCAGACGGTCAAGCCCTGGATCATGACCGCAAAGGAACGGGCGGTCGAAGACGGGCCTACGGCGCAGTCGTCCGAAGAACTCGCCGACTTCAAGCAGTTCAGCATGTGCATCAACTGCATGCTCTGTTACTCGGCTTGCCCGGTCGTGAGCAACGAGCCGGACTTCCTGGGGCCGGCCGCCTTGGCCTTGGGCCACCGCTACAACCAGGACACCCGGGACGAGGGTCAGGATGTTCGCAACGACATCTTCCGAGATGACGGCGGCATCTTCTCCTGCTCTTACGCGAACGAATGCAGCGAAGTCTGCCCCAAGAACGTGAACCCTTCAGGCGCCATTCAGCAGGCCAAGTTGAACAACGTGCTCGACTGGGCCAAGTCCTTTGTGGTGCCCCGCCGGAAGGATGTGTCGTGACTCATTCCATCCCGCGCGTCGACGCGATGAAGTCGAGCAAGACACCGAAGACCCGGACCGCACCGCCGCGGCCGCCGGATCAGTTCCCGGGTTCCGGGCGCTATCCCGGCTACTTGGCCTTTGGTGCATGCGGCGCGTTCCTGCTGCTGACGGCCTTGGTGCTGGCCCGGGGTGTCTGGGCATTGGGCAATGGCGAGGCAGCCTGGGACGCCTACCGCGCGAGCCTCGGACACCCGCTCTACCTGGCCTACCACGTGCTGGCCTTCGTGGGCATCAGCTGGTTCGCCCTGCGTCTGTTCCGGCTCTTCCCGGCGACCCAGCCCTATAGGGTGGGGGCCTTCAAGCGCCCGGCGGATGGCATCCTGGTGGCGGGGTTGTACGGAGTCTTCTTCACGGTGCTGGCCGTCGGCACCTTGTTCCTGGGAGGAGCACTGCTGTGAAGACGCTGATGCTCAAGCTTGAGCCCATCATTTGGGGGCTCTTCAGTGGTGGAATGATGCTCGGCGGAATCCTGCTGCCGGTGTTCATCCTGGTGGTTGCGTTGGGCGGAGGCCTGAATGTCATCGGCTCGGATGCGCTCGGCTATGACCGCATCTTCGCCCTGGCCACGAACCCGATCGGGAGCCTGATTCTCCTGGTGGCGATGGCCCTGCCTTTATGGGGCGGTGCCCACCATCTTCGGCACCTCTGGATCGACTTCGGTGGATTGAAGAGCGATGGCCTGGTCGGCGGCCTGATCTACGGCGTCGCGCTGGTGGGCAGCGTAGTGTCGATCCTGGCGATCTATCGCTTGCACGCATAGGCAGCCGGGTCGGGCCTAGCCGCGGGGATAGCTCCGCCAGATCGTCCACAGCTCGCCGATCGCACGAGCGAAGTCCCAGGTCTTCAGCTTGGAGCCGGGAGCTTTGACCCAGGTTTGGAGCGGGAGTTCGAAGGCGCTCTTGCGGGGGTCGTGCTCGGTCGAGCCCAGGCGTGCCAAGAGCTCGACGTCGAAGATGCGGCCCGCCAGGAAGGGCTCTTCGAAGAGGGCTCGGATCACGGGGCCGTTCCGGATCAGCTTGGCGCCGCACTGGGCGTCGTAGACGGGGAGCTGCAGCGTCATCGAGACCGCGGTGGCGAAGACCCGGCCCGGATAGTGCCGCCATCCCTTCCTTTGGATCGTCCGGCCTAGCAGCATCACGCGAGAGCCCATGACCAGCTGCCTGGCTTCACTGCGACGCAGGGCTCGAGAGAATGCGTCTAGCTCTCGCAAGGGTGCGGAGAGATCAGAGTCCCAATAGCCGATGGCATCCGGTTCGGCCTCGAGCGAGACCCGTATCCCCTGGCGCACGGCCTCGGCCTTCCCCACGTTGTCACGCAAGGAGAGAACTCGGGCCTGCAGTGGAATGCGCTTGGCGACCCCTTCAAGGACTCCGGCGGTCCCGTCGAAGCTGCCGTCATTCACCAAGACGTAAGAGACGTTGCGATTCCTCTCCGCATAGCGGACGAACTCGTCAGCCGGGAACCGTCTGGCTTCGTTGTAACACGGGATGACAAGAACGATTCGCAAGCGTCGCCTTTGGCCAGGTGCTGGGGGTTCGATCGCCTCGGTTGGGGGAGGGCTCCACGGCCGGGTGCAGGATTCGATCGGGTGTAGCCCAGCCGAGACCCGCTCGGGTGTGGTGCCTCACCCCGCGGGCGCCATCCCACGGCCGAGAAAGGGGCTCGCGAGGGCCCCGCCGACTGGAGTAGACTTGGGGCTCCCTGCCGCTAGAGGTGTCTCGTGGTCCAGATCGTCGTCAATCTGTTGCTGTTCGGCGTGTGGGTCGCGCTGACTGGCGCGCTCACTGTGGGTGTCTCCAACCTGTCGATCGACAACCCGAGTATGAGTTCGTTCTCGGCGTTCGGAATTTGGCTGGTCGGCCAACTGGTAATCCTGCTACCGATCATCCGCGTGCTCTGGAGAGATCGCCGCTTCGATTTCGAGAGCTAGGCCTCGGAGCAGGCTCTGTCCAAGGCCTGCAGGTCTCGGCTGGGCCGGAGTTCCCTGTCCGCTTCAGCCAGGTTTGTTCCCCCGTGGCCCGTTTCGATCGGTTCGAGAACCAATGACCCCAAGCCGCTACTCCGGGCTTCCTCTCGCACTGTCCGCAAGGCGCGCTGCTGATGTTGTATCGCTTCGATCAGTTCGAGTTCGACGAGGCTCGCTACGAGCTTCGCTCTTGGTCGCCGACTACAGAGGGAAACGGCGAGGTCATCGAGCTCCAGCCCAAGGTCACGGAGGTGCTGCTGCACCTGCTGCGAAACGCGAATCGAACCCTTACCAAGGATGAGATCCTGGACGCGGTCTGGAGTGATCTATCGATCACCGAGGCCTCGCTCACCCGCTGCATCAGCGTCGCTCGGCGCGCCCTAGGGGAGCACGAGGGTGAACCTCGAATCATTCAGACCGTACGGGGGCGGGGCTATCGGCTCGCCGTTGTGGTCGAGACGATCGAACGCTCGGCGACCGATCCGCCACACCAGCGGGCGGACCGTCCCGCCGCGCCGTCCGACGCCAGCCTTCCGCTCGACGAGGTTGCGGTTGAGCCTGCTTCGGCATCTACCCCTCGGTGGGGACGCTTGCTGGTCGCGACCCTTGCCGTTGCGACGCTTGCGCTGCTCTGGTTGGCGCGGCCCTTCGCGTTCGAGCCCAGCCCGCCGATGAGCCGTAGGGCCGGCCCCTACCCATCGAACGCCGTCGCCGTGCTGCCCTTTACTGACCTTCGTGCGAAAGGCGCTCGTTCGCTCGAGGGCGATGGTTTGGCGATGGAAGTGATGGATTCCCTCGGTCGATGGCCGGAACTCAGGATGACCTCTCTGCGCTCCGCCTTCCGGTTTGCTCCGAACGACGATCTGGACCCAGTCACCACAGGGCAGGTGTTAGGCGTAGGTACCTTGGTTGCGGGCTCGATTCGCCCCCTCGAGAATGGACAGATCCAAATACAGGTTGCGCTCATCGATACCCAAGACGGATTTCAGCGCTGGTCTACAAGCATGTCGCTGGCAGGGGAGTCGCTGGCCGGCTCCCAGGGCGAAATCGCAGCACAGGTGGGCCGGGCCCTTGGTCTTGGCGTCGATGCCATGAAGCCGCTTCGGCGTAGTCCGGCCTTCGTGGAGGCAAGGCGGCGCTATCAGTTTGGTCGGCTCGCGATCTTCGAAGCGGATCGCGAATCTTTGCTCGATGCAGTGGCCACGTATGAGAAAGCCCTCGAGATCCAGCCCGAGCCGATCCCGAGCTATGTCGCTCTGGCGGAGGTCTATCACCGACTGTGGGAAATCGACGAAGAGTTGGGCCGTGAAGCCGACGCGTGGCTGACCTCGGCGGAAGTCGTGATTCTCGAAGCGCTGGAGCGAGCGCCCGACGATCCGGACGTGCTGACTGTTCTCGGCACCGTGCAGGCCTCCAAGAAATCTTGGGAAGCTGCGGAGCTAGCGTTTGGCTTGGCCCTGGATCATCAGGGCGGTGGCGTGGCGTCTCAACGACTCGCCACGTTGCTGATGCTGAGGGGGCGCATCGAAGAGGCCCGGCCTCACATTGAGCGAGCTTTGCGCCTCGACCCCATGGAACCCAGCGTCCTTCGCTGCGCTGGCCGCCTGCACCTTTTCGCAGGAGAGCCCGAGAAGGCGATCCCGTATCTGAGGCGGGTCCTGGAGTTGAGCCCGACAGACCCTTGGGCACCGCGGCTGCTCGGCAACGCGCAGGAGTTGTCGGGAGACAGCGCCGGGGCACGCGAGTCGGTGCTGCGAATTCTCCCGGGTTTCATTCGGCCTCTGGCTCGAATTCAGGTACGCCTGCTCGGCGAGGATCGCTCGATTCGGAACCTGTTAGCCCTCGATGCAGCGATCAGCGGCCGCTCCTGCCGAAATGATGCCTATGGAACCGCGATGATGCGGGCCCATCTTGGCGACTACGACCAGATGATCACCTGCTTGACGGAGGCTTCGAGTCGACATCTCTGGTACACGATCTCCGAGCCTGTGTTCCGACCGTATCTCGATGATCCCCAGTTTCGTTCGATCGTCGGCAGCGCGGGGTTCGCGCCCAAGGGCGGCTGGCGCCCGATTGACGATGCGAACTGACTCAAGAGCTGAGGGATGTCTGGATCCGGGAACCACGGCGGCGAGCGCAGCCACCGGAATGCCCGGTGGCCGCGTCGCCGGAGCGCTAGCCGTGGAAGATCCAGCCGAGGGTCGATTTCACGATCACGAAGGGGAGCGCGAAGAGCGGGACGCGGTGGTGGTGGCTCAGGTGCCGGTGAAACTTCTTGCGAGACTGGAAGCGCTGACTGCACGGGTCGCAGTAGTAGCTCTCCTGTCGTCGCTCGTAGCGGTTGTTGTCGTTGTAGCTACTGCGGCGCTGGTGCCGATGTGAGCTGCGCGAGCGACAATTGTCGCCGTGGTCATAGGTGCGGTAGCTCCGCTCGCGATGGCGATCGCCACCGTGGGCACTCGCGACACCGGCTGTCATCAAAAAACCGACAGCGCTGGCGATGGCCAGGGATTTCTGGAGAAAACGTCTAGAGCGGGATCGAGTCATGGTGGAAGACCTCCTGTGAATGATGGGACGTGGGGTCATCGAGCAATGTTCGAAATTTCTGACAAAATCTGTAACTATTTGAAAACAAAAGAGAAATCGGACTCTTGGGCTTGACCTGGAGAGTCAATTTGCGGATGATTCCCCCTTCCCCGGAGGTCATCCCCCATGAATTTCGGCTTCACCGAAGAACAAGAACTGCTCGGCAACGAGGTCCGCAAGTTCCTCGACCAGAACGTCTCCTTTGACGATGTGCGCAAGAGCACCGAGGACGAGGCTGGCCCGGGTTACTCCGGCCCGTTGTGGAGTCAGATCGCCGAACTCGGTTGGCCGGGTCTGACGATCGCCGAGGCCCACGGCGGCGCGGGCCTGGGTTGGGTCGACCTCGTCGTGGTTCTCGCCGAGACAGGCCGTAGCTTGTTGCCTTCGCCGCTCGTCGCGACGACGTTGGCCGCCCAGGCTATCCAACATGCGGGTAGTGAAGCCCAGAAGCAGGCCTACTTGCCTCGCCTTGCGGACGGCACGGTCATCGGAACCGTCGCGCTGGCGGAAGAGGACGATGTTCCGGGAACCGCCGGGATCCAGATGAGCTCCGGCTCTGCGAGCAACGGCGTCGTGCTCTCCGGTGAAAAACTCTTCGTGCAAAACGCGGGAGCCGCGGACCTCTTCGTTGTGGCCTTCCGTCAAGCTGGCGAATTGGCGCTGGCCGTCGTTACGAAAGACCAAGACGGCGTGAAGTCCGAGGACTGGCCCGGCATCGACCTGACCAAGCGCCTCGGCCGCCTGCGTCTTCGCAACGTGGAGGTCGGCGCGGATGCCATCCTGGCGCACGGGAATGAAGCCGCAGTCGCCGCGCTTTTCGATGCCGGCGCAACGGCGGTGACGGCGGAGGCCATTGGCGCGGCGGAGGCTGCCCTGGCCCTGACGTCGGACTACGCAAAGCAGAGGGTCCAGTTCGGTCGACCGATCGGCACCTTTCAGGGCGTGAAGCACCCCCTGGCCGAGATGTACGTCGACATCGAGTCCTTCAAATCTCTGGTCTACTACGCGGCCTGGTGCATCGACGAGGGGCACGAAGACCTGCCGGTCGCCGCCTCGCGCGCCAAGGCCTACGCAAGCGAGACCTTTCCACGGATGGGGATCGACACGGTCCAGCTCCATGGTGGGATCGGATACACCTGGGAGTACGACGCTCATCTTTTCTTGAAGCGCGCGAAGTGGGTGCGCCCCATCTTCGGGGACGCAGACTACCACTACGAGCGCATCGCCCAGCTTGGAGATCTGTAATGGATTTCGATTTCAGTCCCGAAGAAGAAGCCTTTCGAGCCGAGGTCCGCGAGTTCATTCGCGAGAACCTGCCTGAAGCCAGCGACCCGGCTGGGGTCGGCAACTGGCACAAGAAGATTCGTGAGAAGCGCTGGGTCGGTTTCTCCTGGCCGAAGGATGTTGGCGGTGGTGGGGGGTCGATCGCGGAGCAGGTCATTCTGAAGGACGAGATGGCCAAACATCGCGCGCCGTCCTTGGGCTCCTGCTTCATGGGTCTGGCCTGGGTCGCGCCGGCGCTCATCGAGTACGGCACCGAAGAGCAGAAACAGCGCTTCATACCCGACATCCTCGATGGAAAGGTCCAGTGGTGCACCGGCTATTCGGAGCCCGACTCCGGGAGCGATCTCGCTTCGTTGAAGTGCCGGGGTGTCTTGGAAGGCGACGAGTACGTCGTCAACGGCCAGAAAATCTGGACCTCGATCGCGATGTGGTCCCAGTGGATCATCCTGTTGGTTCGCACCAGCGGGGAGGGTGGCAAGCACGAAGGGATCACCTGTCTGTTGGTGCCGATGGAGACTCCTGGGATCACGGTGCGGCCGATCCGAAACATGTCCGGGGCTTCTGTGTTCGCCGAGGTTTTCTTCGACGAGGTCAGGGTGCCGGCCCAGAACCGACTCGGTGCCGAAGGGGAGGGCTGGAAGGTGACCGTCTCCGCGCTCGCCCACGAACGCTCCAGTATCGCCGAGGTGCAGGGGCTGCAGCGTAACCTCGAACGAATCAAGGACTTGGCGAAGCGTTCCCGCAAGAACGGCGAGCCTTCGTCCAAGGATCCTGGGATCCGGCGGCGCATCGCCCAGGCCGACGCACGCATCGAAGCGATGCGCCTCAATGGCATGCGATATCTCACCAAGCAGCTGAAGGGTGAGAAGCTCGGCAGCGAGACATCCGTGAACAAGCTGCACCGGGCCACCTTGGAAGTGGAGCTCGGTGAGCTCGCCCTCGAGATTCAAGGCAGTCGATCTCCCTTGGCGAAGGGCGCCGATGTGGTCCTGGACGAGGGCGACTGGCAGCGGATGGCGCTGAACTGGCCTGAGGTCGTGATCGGCGGCGGAACACCGAACATTCAACGCAATATCATTGCCGAACGCATTCTTGGCTTGCCCAAGGATGTCTAGTTCGTGAGCGAGCGCAGCGAGAGATTGGCCGCCGAGATCAAAGATCGACTGGAAGCTGTTCACGTCGAGGTCGAAGACGAGAGCCACCTGCACGCAGGTCATGCCGGGGCGCGAGAAGGAAAGGGCCACTTCCGGGCCCTCGTCGTGTCGGATCGATTCGAGGGTCTGAACCGGGTGCAGGCCCAGCGCTTGGTCTACGCCTCTCTGGAGGCCGAGTTCGAGACGTATATCCATGCGCTGACGCTGCGCACGCTGACCCCAGCCCAGTGGGACGAATCATAGGCGTCGGCGGACCACGTCACGTCATGGAAGCGTCTCCCACCCAAGCTATGCCCGCGACTGCTCCGGGGGGTCCACCCGGAAGAGCGAGCTGACGGATCTCGTCGAAGCCGGCAACCATGGCCCGAGCGTCGAGAGCTCGCAGACCCTGATGAAAAAAGCCCCAGGAGGATAGGAGTTCCAACGGGGGTTCTGTGTCCGATAAGGGGGTGACTTGACAAATCCCCCAGGGGCGAACGAGGGGTTGTCGCGAACTGGGCACCGAATGGCGTCGTCCGGCGAGAAGCTCTACGTGCCATCGATCTACTACCAGGGAGGCGAATGGCCGGCCAAGTACTGGAACGCGAACGTCGCCTCCGATCCGAGCGTGCGCCTCGCGATGGGTGGCAAGATCTACGAGCGCGAGGCGATCGTGGTCACGGCCCCCGCGGAGATCCAGACCGCACTCGAGGCGCTCGCCGCCAAGTACCCCTTCTGGCAGGAAGTGCTGGCGAAGCCCGCGAGCGAACGCCCGGACATGGCCTGGTGCGCATGGATCCGCGCAGCGATTCCGAATAGCAACTCCGGGATCCTCCCTACCCCTGCGGTCCGGTCGCCCGCAGCCGTTCTAGGGGCCTGCGCAAGGGGCGCCTTGGCTGAATCAGTCACGGCGCCTGCTCCGCAGTTGGGCTCACGGCTGAACTCTAGGGCTGGAACATGGCTCGGAGTGCCGCGAACAAAATGGCGACTCGGAGGCGATCCCGGCTCGGGCCGTCCGCGAATCCTGAGACAAGTCAGGAAATTGCGGACAAGTGGCATCCCCAACGGGGTTCGGACCCGTGGAGAAACGTCGCAAGCCCCCGAAAGACAACAACTCCGGCGAGTGAATTCTTGTCGCCCAGTTGTCGCCCGCGCCCCGACCTGAAGCGGCGGGGAAGTGCAGGCGAGGCCGAGATCGAGAGGGGCGTGGAGATCACTGTGGTGCCAGGGCACCGGAGCGAGGTGGCGGTCGCGCGATCCGTCGCCGGCGCGGAGGGGGGGGCAGGAGGGGTCTATGACCTCCGAAGCCTTGTTCCGAGCCCCACCGATCCGCACAAGAGGAGAAGCGCCTCGGCAGGCTCCGGGACCATCGTCACGAACATTCGGTGGTTCGAAAAGCCCCCCTCAGACCACGACAACGTATTCCCAAAGAAGTAAGAGGGACTGCCGATGTCGCTTCCGCTCCCGGACATCGCTCCGAATCCAGTGGCGCCGAACTGGCCGGACCCGAAGACGAGCGCGTACCAGCCGGGCGTGAGCGTAACCGCGAGGCTCGTGCTCACCTCGGCGCTCGGGGGCGAGAGGAGTCCGAGCAGGGCAGTGCCGAGCACATCTGGCGTCGAGAGATCGAACGAGTCCGGCAAGTCTGACGATCCCGTCAGCCCCACGATCGCGCCGAAGACCAGACCATTTCCGGAGGAGATAAAGGAGAGTTGGGTTCCGATCTCCGCCGTCCTCACGGTCGACGTGACCTCGAAGCGGACCCCGACAAACTGGTGGCGCGAGACGCTGGAGCCGAATTCTGCGAGGGGGCCGGGGCTCGCGCTCTCGAAGAGGATCGTCGTGGCTCCTGCCTTCACCGGGCTAAGCATCAGGCTGAGGCCCACGAGGGTTACCAGGATCCCGAAGCGCGCGGAGCGGAGGTGAAACGAGATTCGGGTTTGTGCAACGTCAGCACGGCGCGGCATGGATGGACCTCTTGGCTCAGTGGTATCCCCGGCACCACCGACCCCAACAACAACGCGGATATTGGTGTGGCCGCAGTTGAGGAGTGGCCTTTGGGTTGAGAAAGTGGCAGGGAATCCCGCGTTTGCACGGCCTGCTCCTGAGCCCCTAGTTCTTCCCATCCTAATGCTGCGCGATCCGAGCGCGAAGGCTGACTTGTCGCCCGGCCGATTCGGGCCTCACCAAGGTCCCGGAATCGCGGAGCATAGTGGCGTCCCCAACGGGACTCGAACCCGTAAAGAAGCCTCGTTATTCAGCGAAAGACAAGGACTCTGGTGAGTAGATTGTTGTCGCCCGCGCCCACGCCCACGCCAAGGAAACTTCGATTGACTTGGGGGAGCGCACTCACGATCTTCGCGAGATCAGGGCCGTGGGCTACCGTCTCGGGAGGCGTCGGGCTGTTCCGTGCTCTGCACGCCCCCTCCGGAGGAGGACCATGATGCGCCTGCTAGTCGCCAGCCTCTATTGTCTGATCTTTCTGGTTGTCGCCATGGCGGCCAGTTCGCTGACCGTGACATTGAACCCCGGGGCGGATGACACGTATTTCCGGAACATTGCCCAA
>JAVJHY011189765.1:0-14811 GCA_035593235.1 Phascolosoma agassizii | reverse complement strand
GTGTGGGCGGAATTGTATTCGTTAGGCATTCAGGATACAAATTTTTCTTCTCTCACGAATGCATCGTAAATAACAAAAATAAATCAGACTACTCCTACAATTGATATAACAGAACCTAATGAACTAACTAAATTTCATGTGGCCATAGTATCTGGGAAATCGGAATAACGCCTAGGCATTCCGGCTAAGCCTAAGAAGTGTTGAGGAAAAAATGTTAGATTAACTCCAATAAAGGTTATTCAAAAATGAATTTTTGCGTAAACTTCGCTGTAAGAGTAACCAGTTATTTTACCAAATCAATAGTAAAACCCTGCGAACATTCCAAACACAGCACCTAAGGATAATACATAATGGAAATGGGCTACGACATAATAAGTATCATGTAACATAATATCTAATGATCCGTTAGCTAAAACAATTCCTGTTAAACCTCCTACAGTGAATAAAAATATAAACCCAACAGCTCATAACATAGGAGTAGCAAATCTAATTTTTCCTCCGTACATAGTAGCAATTCAACTAAATATTTTAATACCAGTTGGAACTGCTATAATCATAGTAGCTGCTGTGAAATAAGCTCTAGTATCAACATCCATACCTACAGTAAATAAGTGATGAGCTCATACAATAAAACCTAAAAAGGCAATAGCTAACATTGCATAAACCATTCCTAAGTAACCAAAAATTTGGTCTTTGGATGAGAAGACTGGTACTATTTGAGAAATAATACCAAAACTAGGAAGAATTAAAATATATACTTCTGGATGACCAAAAAACCAAAATAAGTGTTGGTATAAAACTGGATCACCTCCTCCTGCGGGATCGAAGAATGTAGTATTGAAATTTCTATCAGTTAATAACATGGTTATAGCTCCTGCCAATACAGGAAGGGATAATAATAATAAAAAAGCAGTAATTAAGACAGACCAAACAAATAATGGTAATTTATCCATAGTTAAACCTGGGGCTCTCATATTAAAAATAGTTGTTATAAAGTTAATAGCTCCCATAATAGAAGAAGCGCCTGCACAATGTAAACTAAAAATAGCCATATCTACTGAACCTCCTGAATGAGTCTGAGCACCTGATAAAGGAGGATAAACTGTTCATCCTGTTCCTGCTCCTTGTTCGACCAATGAAGAACCTAACAATAGTAATAATGCTGGCGGAAGTAATCAAAAACTTAAATTATTTAATCTTGGAAATGCCATATCAGGGGCTCCTATGTATAATGGAACGAACCAATTACCAAAACCTCCTATTAAAACTGGCATTACTAAAAAGAAAATCATGACAAAAGCATGAGCTGTAACGATAACATTATATAAATGATCATCCCCAAACATGGGTCCGGGCCCAGCTAATTCTAGTCTGATTAACATACTTAAAGCTGTACCTACCATACCGGAAAATGCTCCGAATACGATATATAATGTTCCTATATCTTTATGATTGGTTGAGCATACTCAACGTGTAATATATCCACTCATATATTTGTACGCAAGCGTAATATATTAATTTTTATTAAACATAATATTATTTTCAATTATTCCTGATAGAGGAATTAAAACTAAAAAATAAGAAAAATAAAATATACTAGATAGTTGACCAATAAAAATATAAGGGTCTTCTACTGGCTTAGACCCAATTCAGGTTAATAAAATAAAATTAACCATGAAAAATCAATAAAAAATTTTTCCTAAAGGCCTAAAAGATAATCCCTTTATATAACTAGTATGAACAAATGGTAAAATAGCTAAAATAATGACACTTAAAACTAAGGCTATAACTCCACCCAATTTATCAGGAATGGCTCTAAGAATAGCATAGGCAAATAAAAAATACCACTCTGGCATAATATGGATAGGGGTAACTAAGGGGTTAGCCTTAATATAATTTTCAGGGTCACCTAGGAAATTAGGAAGATAAAATACAAGAAGAGACAGTAATATAAATAATAATACAAACCCATAGCCGTCTTTACTAGTAAAATAACTATGGAAGGGTACTTTATCAGAATTAGGGTTAATACCTATAGGACTATTAGAACCATGTTCGTGTAATAATACTACATGAATTATTGCTAAAAGAGCTAAGACAAAAGGAAATAAATAATGTAAACTAAAAAATCTATTTAAAGTAGCATTACTTACACTAAATCCTCCTCAAACTCATTGAACTATATCATTTCCTATGTATGGAATAGCAGAAACAAAGTTAGTTATAACTGTTGCCCCTCAGAATGACATTTGTCCTCAAGGTAATACATACCCAATAAAAGCAGTTAACATCATAATAAGGAAAATACTGACTCCCGATAATCATAAATGGGACCTTAAATAACTTCCATAATATAGACCTCTTGCTATATGGATATATACACAAATAAAAAAAGCTGAAGCTCCATTAGCATGGAGATATTTTAAAATAAAACCATAATTAACATCTTCCAAAATATGGGTTACTGAAGAAAATGCAATGGAAACATCAGCTGAATAATGCATAGCTAAGAAAATACCTGTAACTATTTGAACCCCTAAACATAACCCTAATAAAGAACCAAAATTTCATAAATAACTAATATTGGATGGGCTAGGTAAATCAATAATCATAGAATTAACAGGTGAGATTATAGGATTTTCTTTTCTTATTCTCACTTAAGAAAGCCTATTTAAAGACTAATATTTATAAATGAACTTGGTATAATAAACTCTAATAATAAATTTGGGAATAAACCTAAAAATATTGTTAAAAATACTAAAGGTAAAAATGATTGAAATTCAAATTCTAACATCTCTCTTGAATTTATTAAATGAGATGATAATGAACCAAAATAAATACGATTATAAAAATAAAGAGCATAAACTGTGGACATTAAAGCTCCTAGACAACTGATAACTCCAGCTAATTTTGAATAAGAAAAAGCTGTTAATATAGAGAAAAATTCAGCTATAAAATTAAAAGTAAGAGGGAAACCTATATTAGCTAAAATTAAAATTAAAGTAATTAAAGAAAATATCGGCATAGTAGCAGTAACTCCTCTGAAATATCTGATAGCTCTAGAATGATGTCTGACATATAGAACGGCTGAACTCATAAACAAACCTGAACTTACTAAACCATGAGCTATCATCATAATAATAGAAGCTATAATCCCTTCTTTAGAATGGCAAAAAATAGCTAATGTTACTAAACCCATATGAGATACTGAAGAATAGGCAATCAACCTCTTTATATCTGTTTGTCTACAAGTAGTAAAACTAGCATACAATACAGCTATTAAACTTAAAACTATAATAAAAGGAGAGAAATACTCAGAAGCTATAGGAAATAAAGGAAAACCGAATCTTAAAAACCCATAGCCCCCTAATTTCAATAAAATTCCAGCAAGTAAAACAGACCCAGCTACAGGAGCTTCGACATGAGCTTGAGGTAATCAAATATGAAAAGGAACCATAGGTATTTTTACAGATAAACTAGCAAAAAAACCTAGGAACATTCAAAACTGAAGAGAAGAAGGTATATCTATAGTTATTAGACTAAGGTAATTAGTAGTTCCTGTTATTGAATATATTTTAAATATACTGATTAACATTAGTAGAGACCCTATTAAAGTATAGAAAAAGAAATAAAAAGCAGCCTTAACTTTTTCTTCTCTAGACCCTCAAACTCCTATTATTAAAAACATAGGAATAAGAATAGCTTCGAATAGAATATAGAAAACTATAATATCCATAACTGTAAAAACTCCTATTAGTAAAACAAGAATAAAAAACAAACTAATCAAGAATTCTTTTTTAAAATTATCAATAGTCTGTCAACTCATCATTATACAAATTGGAACTAAAAGAATACTTAGAGAAATAAAAAACAATGATAAACCATCTACAGTTATAATTAAATTTCCTCAGTTTAAAGAAGAACTATCAATTAGTCATTTAATATGATCAAATATTTGAAAATTATTAGATCTATTGTAAATTAATAAAAATAGACTGTTAAATATTAATATAATTAAAGATCAAAATAACCCTATAAGATTTAATTTATTATTATCAACTCTAGAAATCCAAATCAAATGAAATATAGGTAATAAGGATATAAACAAAAGAAATTTTATATACATGATAAAGGAGGTAATCCGTTAAAACATCACAAAATTGAATTGACTAAGATTATTAAACCTAAACTAAGTGGTAAATAAGATTTTCATAATAAACTCATTAACTGATCATATCTTAATCTAGGAAAAGAAGTTCTAACTCAAACAAATAAAAAAACAACTAAAGTTCCTTTTATAAAAAAAATTATAGGGGTTGAAAAATAGAAGAATCACCCTCCTAGAAAAATTAAAGCAAACAAAAAACTCATAAATATAATATGAGAATATTCAGCTAAAAAAAACAAAGCAAAAGTCATAGAAGAATACTCAACATTATAACCAGAAACTAGTTCAGATTCTCCTTCGGTTAGATCGAAAGGAGCTCTATTAGTTTCAGCTAGACAAGATATAAAAAACATGAAAGCAGCTGGTAATAAAGGAAATATAAATCAAATAGTCTGTCCTTGTGCATAAATAATATTAATAAGATTCATAGAACCAGAACAAATAATAACTGAAATAATAATTAAACCTATAGATACCTCGTAACTTATCATTTGAGCTGCTGCTCTTAAAGAACCCATAAAAGCATATTTAGAATTACTAGATCAACCTGACATTAAAATAGCATATACTCCTATTGAAGATAAAGCGAATATAATTAATATACCTAAATTAGCATCACTAAAAACAGAAAAAGAATTAAGAGGTAATAACCCTCACACAACTAATCCTAAAGTTAAAGCTAAAATAGGGGAAAAAAAATATAAAAATATACTAACATGATTGGGTATAACCATTTCTTTAGAGAATAATTTTACTCCGTCGGCTAGAGGTTGAAGTAATCCATAAATACCTACTACATTAGGGCCTCTTCTAGTTTGAGAGTAACCTATAATCTTTCTTTCAGCTAATGTTAAATAAGCAACTGAAATTAGAACGGGTACAGCTATTATTAAAAACTTTATTAATTGAATAATTAAAAAAATTATATTTTCCATTAACCTTTCAAAACATTTAAGAACCTGATAGATACTGAACCTTTTAATTTCGAGAATACTATCATTATGGATAAACCTATTGCCGATTCTATAGCTGCCATAGTCATTATAAATATAGAACCTAGTTGACCTAAATCATTATTCTGAAAATAAGACCCAAACAAAAAAGAAATGATAATAGACAATAACATCATCTCCAAACATAATAAAATCATAATAATATTAGATCTATTAATAGAGATGCCTAGCATGCTCAAAGTAAATAAAGATAAAGGTAAAATAAATAACTCTAAAGCCATTATTCTCATTCTAATCCTCCTTTTAATCATTCGTAAACTAAACCTAAAGTTAAAATAATTAGGAAAAGTATTACTATGCTTTGACCATTAATTGATATAACATTAGTACAACAAGATCAAGGAAATAAATAAGAAATTTCCAGATCAAAAACTAAAAATAATATAGCAATCAAAAAGAACCTTATCGAAAAAGGTTTTCCTGGAGAATGAAAAGGATCAAATCCACATTCATAAACTGAAACTTTTTCCTTATCAGGAGTTTTATCTGATAAAACATAAGAAGCGACGGCTATAATTAACGACAATCCAGCTGAGAAAATTATTAATAACAAAACAATTTGATAATCTAATCTCATACTAAAATTTATTAATTAATCTTTGATGTTGATCCACTAGTTTTTGTCTTCTTGTAATAATTCCTAGATCTAAAACTAAAACTATAGCTCCTACCATAGCCACCAAAAGTAATAAACTAATTATAATAAAAGGATAAGCATAGTAAGTATATAATAATTTTCCTATTACATTAATTTGGGCTTCTGTATTTAAATTTCAAATAGTATCGAAACTAAAGTTAGTCTTTATATTTAAACCACTAAAATATCAATATAAGTAAGAAATTATATTGGTAAACACAATTATTATAATAGGTACAACATTAGTTATAGAATCTATTTTTTTTAGGTGAAGAATATCTAACATCATAATGACAAATAAAAATAAAATAGCAATAGCACCTACATAAACAATAACTAACATTAAAGGTATAAAATTAAAACCTAATAATAATAACAATGCTGCACTGTTTAAAAATACTAATACTAATCAAAAAACAGAATGTATAGGGTTTAAAGATGAGATCACCATTATAGACCCTAGTAAAGTAATAATTGACAAATAAATGTATAATTGTTCCATAAATATTTATTTCAGGGACAAGTTCCCTTACCCCCACTATGTTACGACTTGCTCTATCTTTAATTTGATTATTGATAAAGGCGACGGGCAATTTGTACTCATACTTGAACCTATTCAATGGAACTTTCTTATTTCCATTTACTATTAAATTCCCCTTCAAAAAAGATTTCACTATTAATCCGAATTTAAATTTGTATTTATTTAATTATTGTAGCACATAATATCCCTATTCATAAGGGTCATACCATCTGACTTTATCCATTTTTGGATTAAGTTTAAACTAGACATTTAAACTGACGACGACCATGCAGCTCCTGAGATTTCAAGAATAGGTAAGATTCTTCGCGGATTATCGAATTAAATTACATGCTCCTCTAATTGGAAAGTAAACAGCCAAAATTTTTGATTTTCACTCTTAAAAGTATACTGTTCAGGTAGAAATATTCAATTTACAAAAAGGTTTACTAGGGTATCTAATCCTATTTAATCTCCTTTTTCTCATGTTTCACATTATTAAATATAATATTTTCATAATAAGAATTACTATCTTTGTATATTTAACCATTTCAAAAATGTTCTTTATATTCTTTACTAATGCTACACATTTTAACCTGTTTTAACATAAAAATTTGCCTCTTAAGTATAACCGCGTCTGCTGGCACTTAATTGGACAAGACTAAGTGAAATAACCATATCTAAATTACTTTAATTGTATAGAGTTCTTTACTGCTGTGTAATCTTACTTTGTTTCAGTTAAGACGTGGCTTTCAGCTGTCCGTCTTAGGTTAATTAAAAATCTACTTTAATTTACCTGATAGATATCAACGAGTTGAAGTTTACTCACTTATACGCTTTCACTAACATGTATAAATAATTTCACTATTTTTATTCCTCCAAAATCAAAAGGAATAGGATTACCCTAAAATTTCATTAACGAAAAAAAGATAAAAACAATTAATAATAAAACATAAATAGATAATCTACCGGAGTGTAGACTACTTACTTTATTTGAATTCTTAGTCATATTATAATAAATATTAGTAGGACCTAGAAATTCTAATAATTGATTATCAATTAATTTATAACTTATAAATAAACCAAAATTTATAATTGGTTTAGTAATATAATGATTAAAAACATTATCAAAGTATCAAGCTCCATTAGTAAATGAGTATATTTTAATAGTCAAAGAACTCATTCAAATTTTTCACCATCTTATAATAATGTAACCTAAAACTAAAGAAAGAGTAGCTCCTATTAAACTTACTATTAATGGAGAAAACTTACTTAAATTAGTAATAACTATAGGCAACTCATCTTTTAAAATAGTAAACTGTAGTACATACCCGATTATTACACTAAAAATAAGTAAAAATAATAGAGGTCATCTAAGATTTCATGGCCCTTCATGTGAATAAGAAAAATGTTTAATATTACTTTGAGGATTATTAAAAAAAGTAAAATTAATTAATCTAAAAGAATAAAAAGCAGTTATAAAAGCGGATAAAACTCCTAATCATAATGCAAATCTTAAATAATGTTCGCCATAAATTAATTCAATAATTAAATCTTTAGAATAAAATCCTGTAAGGAATGGTAAACCCATTAAAGAAATAGAGCCTATAACTATACATGAATAACTAAAAGGAGTTATAAGATTCATAGATCCCATTTTTCTAAAATCTTGTTCGTCAGATAAAGCATGAATTATCGAACCAGCACTTAAAAATAAAAGAGCTTTGAAAAATCCATGGTTGACTAAATGAAATAATCCACTGTTATACTGAGAAAATCCACAAATCATAACCATATAACCTAACTGACTACAGGTAGAGTAAGCTATAACTTTCTTTAAATCATTCTGAGTTAAACCTATAGTTGAAGTAAAAAAAGCAGTTATACTTCCTACTAATACGACAACTAGTAAAATATTAGGAGTGTTCTCAAAAAAAGGAGACATTCTTATAATTAGAAAAACACCTGCGGTTACCATAGTAGCAGCATGAATCAATGCAGAGACTGGTGTAGGTCCTTCCATTGCATCAGGTAATCAAGTATGTAGACCAATCTGAGCTGATTTACCTATTACACCTATAAGTAATAAAAATGATACTAAATCTAAACTTATTCCTTCTTTACTTAGAAAAAAGGAATAAGAAAAAATAGAGTTATAGTCTAAACTTCCTACTAAGTTTCAAATTAAAACCATAGCTAAAAGCAATCCAATATCACCTACTTTATTTAATACCATAGCTTTGATAGCTGCTTTATTAGCTTGGATTCTAGTATACCAAAAACCAATTAATAAATAAGAACATAAGCCTACACCTTCTCATCCTATAAAAAGCTGAACTAAATTATTACTAGTCACTAAAACAACCATAAAAAAAGTAAACAAAGATAAATAAGACATAAACCTAGGTAAATGAGGGTCGCCATCCATATAAGAAGTAGAAAATAAATGTACAAAAAAAGAAACGAAACTAACTAAAACCAACATAGGACAAACAACCTGATCAAACTGAAGTTCAATGTTATTATATAATAAACCTAAATCAAATCAAGACCATAAATAAAATTGATTATTAGACTCTAAAACTACAGTTTCAATAAAACAAAAAATTGATAGGACACAAACTAAAAATAATGAAAAACACGAAAAAACTTTCACTCCTTCATAACCTAATTTCCTACCAAATAACCCGCAAAAAATTGCACTTATTAATGGTAATACAACAATTAAGATATACATTAGAAAAGATTAATAATATTAATGTTTATAAAATCTATTACAAAGGAAAAATTAAATATGAAAAATAAACAAAAATAAAATAAAGAACCTAAAATTAATAAATTTAAATCATTTTCATTTCTATTAGGTTCTAGAATTTCTTTCCATAAAAAATATGAAGATGTTTGCTGAAAATAAATAATTTTAACTATTCTTAGATAATAACCAGCTCCAATAGCTGAAAATAAGATCATAATAAAAGATGCTATATTATATTGGTATTCAATACCAGTTCATAACAAAAACCATTTACTTATAAAACCACAAAGAGGAGGAATACCAGCTATTGATAAAATAAGAGCAATAAAAGTAACTGAAAAAATTTTATTTATAAATTTTAAACCCCCTAATTCAATAATATATTTATTATTAAGATTTATACTAGTAATAACTACAAAAATAGAAATCATCATTAACATATAGATAAATAAATATAGATTGCTAACAATATACCCTTCTTTACTCAAAATACTATAACCTAAAAGTATGAAACCCATATGACTAATACCACTATAACCTAGTAAGCGTTTGATTTTACTTTGATTCAAAGCTCCTAAAGTTCCTATAATAATAGATAAAATTGAAAAATTTAGTAACATATTAGAATTAATTAATACTTGTATCAATATACAAACAACACTAATTTTCGGTAGTGTAGAAATTAGTGAGATTATATCTCAAGAAGATCCCTCATATATATCAGGAATTCAAAAGTGTAAAGGAAACAAACTTAATTTGAAGCAAAAAGAAAGAGATATAAAAATTAAACTTATAATAGTTATATATTCATTAGATAAAATGATTATTTCTTTTAACTCTAAAGAAAACCCCGATAAAAGCATAATAGTCATACCCAATAAATAAAAACCAGAAGAAATGGCCCCTAATATAAAATATTTTAAACCAGCTTCTGAGCTTTTTATGGATATTCTATTCTTAGCAATAAGAACAAATATAGAAAATGTTTGAAGCTCTAAACCTAAGTACAAAGTAATTAAATTATCACAAATTACTAACAAAATAGAACCTAATAATGCTAATGTACATAAACAGTAAACATCAAAAGTTTTTTCCTCAATTAAATTAAATATTACAAAATATAAACCAAATATTAAGAATAAAAATAAATACTTTCAGGAATCTAGATTAAACATAAGAACACTAAGGTAATCATTAAAACTTAATATAAGATAAATAAAACTAAAAAATAATAAAAGATAAAAAATATTCTTTTTATTGTCCTTAAATTCTAATATCACGAATACAATACCTATGAAAATAAGTAAATTTAATAAATCGAAATTCATTTGCAAAGGAAGGAATTGAACCTTCATAATTAGGTTATGAGCCTAATAACTTACCATTAGTTTACTTTACTAAGCCTTATGGCTAATTAACATCCTCATCAATAAATACATACGTATAAAAATAGTCATACTACATCTACAAAATGTCAATATCAAGATGCAGCTTCAAAACCAAAATGATGAGATTTAGTAAAATGAGATTTACTTAATCTAATTAAACAAACAAATAAGAAAATAGTTCCAACAATTACATGAAATCCGTGAAAACCTGTAGCAACAAAGAAAGTAGAACCATAAACAGAATCGGCTATACAGAAAGGAGCTTCTACATATTCAAAAGCTTGTAAAGCTGTGAAAATTAAACCTAAAATTACAGTTAAGGTTAATCCTTTAATAGCTTCATCTTTGTTACCTGCAACTATACTATGATGAGCCCAGGTAACGGTTGCACCAGAACTTAGTAATATAGCAGTGTTTAATAAAGGAACTGAAAAAGGGTTTAAAGGATCAATACCCATAGGTGGTCACATAACACCAATTTCTACAGCTGGTGATAAACTACTGTGAAAAAAAGCTCAAAAGAAAGAAACAAAAAATAACACTTCAGAAACAATAAATAATAAAAATCCCATTTTTAAGCCGCTAATTGTGGCTTTAGTATGGTGACCTTGATAAGTTCCTTCTCTGATAACATCTCTTAATCACAAAGACATACATAAAATTACAGATAATAAACCTAAAGCAAACATTAGTATTTGACTGTAATGAAAATAAATAACTGCACCTAAGGTTGTTAATAAGGCAGCACATCCCATAACATATGGTCATGGGCTTGGATCAACTAAATGGTATGGGTGGTATACTTTTTCCATATTAATGTAAAATTAAACTATCTTTTAAATAAATCATAGATAGTAAACAAAATACATAGGCTTGAATAACTAAAACTCCTACTTCTAATATTGTCATAAACATAATAATAGAAATTGGAAATAAATTAATTAAACTATAAGAATAAAATAGAAGTTTACAACTAAAATCTGCTAGAATTGCTAGCAATATGTGACCAGCAGTCAAGTTAGCTGCTAAACGCATTCCTAAAGCTATAGGTCTTGAAATATTACTAGCAATTTCAATAATTACTAATAAGGGAGAAAGGCCTAATGGAGCTCCTGTAGGCATAAACATACTGAAAAATGAAGATCTATAGCGATAAAAACCAAAAACCATAACACCTATTCAAACCCCAAAAGCCATACCAAATGTAAGAATTACATGAGTTGTAGGAGGAAATGTATAAGTAAAAAAACCTAGTAAGTTTATACCTAAGATAAACATAAATAAGGTTACTAAAGGTAATAAATAATAATTAGCTTTTTCCCCTAAATTTTCTTCTACCACAGTTTGTCAGTGTTCAACAATAATTTCTAAAATGGATTGAAATCTAGAAGGAATTATATGTTGATTTTTACTTAAAACCATATAAAGAATTAAAACTGAAACCATAATTATGAACGAATCTGTTACATAATCTGTTACTATTCTAGTTACTATAAAATGATCGAAATAAGAGGCCATTATTCTAGTATTTTAATTAAAGTTTCTATTTTATTTACTTCACTCGAAAATTGAATTTCATCTTGATCTTCTAAGTTTCTTAGCTTAATATTATAATAATAAGTAGACAATATAATTACTGTAAAATGAGCAAAAATGTATAATATTAACAATAAACCTAAAAGATGATTATAAAAAATTGATATATCAAGTTGAGACATTCAGAGGATGTCGGATTTGAACCAACACTAATAGTTTTGAAGACTATTTGATCTACTTAATCGAATCCTCTATAAAGTGAGATAAACTCCATATTACATTTCTTCTTGTTTCATTTCTACTCAATTAACAAATTTCTCTTGAGATACTGCCTCTACAACTATAGGCATGAAAGAATGATCAGAACCACAAATTTCTGAACATTGTCCGTAATAAGTTCCTGGTCTTTTAGCTAAAAAGCTTACTTGATTCAGACGTCCAGGTATAGCATCAGCTTTAACTCCAAGAGAAGGAACAGCAAAACTATGAATAACATCTGCTCCTGTAATTACTACTCTTACTTGAGTGTTAACTGGTACAATTACTCTGTTATCTACCTCTAATAACCTTAAATCACCTTGTTCTAAGTCAGAAGCTGGAATCATATAAGAATCAAATTCAATTGATTCTTCATCAATATCTGAATATTCGTATGATCAATATCACTGATGTCCAATGGCTTTAATAGTCAAAGAAGGATCAACAACTTCATCCATATAATATAGAAGCTGCAGAGAAGGAAATGCTATAAATAAAAGAATTATAGCTGGTATAGTTGTTCAAACTATTTCAATAAAAGTTCCCTCTACTAAGTATTTATAATAGTGTTTATTATAAATTGCTGATATTAACATCCAACCAACTAACATAGTTATCAAGATTAATATAAACATAATATTATCATGAAAAAATGATAGTTGCTCAGCAATAGGGCTACCTACATCCTGAAAAAGAACTTGGTTATCTTCTGGTGTATCTTTATAATAATTCATAAATGTTAAAATCATCATAATTATTCTTATTCAAAAGCACAGTAAAGATCAAAATTTTAATAATTTTAACTAGAATATTTTTTAAGAGATTATTAAAAAATTTAGTCAAAAATATAGAAAATTTAAACACTATTAGCTTATAGAAAATTAACTAATAATATTTAAATAAAGAGTAAAAAAAGAATTGAAACATCTTAGTATTAAACCAAGAATCAGTAGAAAGTAGTGGCGAACGAAATCTTCTCAATTATAACAATGTTTTTACATAGTAAACTTTAAATTTATCTATAGAGAAAGTACTGTGAAGGAAATACTCCCATGACTAAATAAGAACAATGATAATCATTTACCTTTTGTATAATGGGCTTACAAGAATAATTATTAGCAAGCTATAAGGCTTAAGAAATTATAAAGTTAATATTACCCGAAACCAAGTGATCTAATTGTGAACAGTTTTATGAACAAACTAGTGAATGTAGAAAAATTCTTAGATGATTTGCAATTAGCAGCGAAAAACTAACCGAACTTGGATATAGCTGGTTCTCTACGAAAATTATATAAGTAAAATTATTATTTTATAATCCAAACAAATAGTTATAACATTATTTGTTAAAAAGATAACAATCTTAATTAGAAACTTATGAACTTAATAAAAACAAAAAGAAAGAGATTTATTATTTACACAATAAAAAAGTGGGCTTAGAAACTGCCATATTTTATAGAGTACGTAATAGTTTATTTAATAAAAAATTTAATCTCTTAGATATAGTTAAACTTTTTATCAAAAATTCTAATTAAAAAGTAGTAGAGTATCTTATTTTAACTATGTTAATTAATAAGAACAATAATGTAAGCATGAATATAATTTAATTTATTCCTAAATTTTCTTATTTTACTAATGAATAAGGTTATACAGTTCTTCAATATAATAGAGATAATTTAAAACAAAACCAGAGAAATTTAAATTATAAACTGTATATTCTCAATCAAGAAGGAATAAAAAAGTAAAAATTTTTTTCTAAGTAACTCGGCAAAATAGAATATCGACTGTTTACCAAAAACATAGCCCTAGAAAAAATCTAAGGTGTAACCTGCCCAGTGATCTTTAACTATGATAAGATAAAATCTTAATAATAAGATTAAAAGGACGCGGTAACCTTGACCGTGATAATGTAGCATAATCACTCGCCATTTAATTGATGGATAGTATGAATGGTTGAACGAATATTCCACTGTCTTAGAAAGAATTAAAAAAAATTGAAATAATAGTTAAGATGCTATTTTAAACTGTAAGACGAAAAGACCCTATAGAGCTTAACTATAGTCTCTTTACCCATAAAAGAATAATATTTCTATAATTAAAGAGATTGGTAGTTTAGTTGGGGCGACTGCCTTCTAAAATTAACGAAGGTAAGCAATGTTAATAAATAACTTATTGTATAACACAAAAGTTTAACAATTATTATAATAGGCTATAATGACCCGTTTTTGCTTAGTAAAAAGAAAAACGATCAATTAATAAAAGCTACCTTAGGGATAACAGGATAATTTTATTTTAGAGTTCACATCGAAAATAAAGTTTGTCACCTCTATGTTGAATTAAGATATCCTGATAATGCAGCAGTTATCAAAGGTAGGTCTGTTCGACCTTTAAAATCTTACATGATTTGAGTTCATTCCGTCGCAAGACAGGAAGGTTTCTATCTACAGTTAACAAAACCTAAAAAATCCTTAGTACGAAAGGAATAGGATTATTGAAAATCCATTATTAATATCTAATACAAAGATTTGAAAGCCTCTAAAAA